>JAODLL010043775.1:0-20486 GCA_026546735.1 Forbesichthys agassizii | reverse complement strand
ATACATATATATATATATATACATATACATATATATATATATATATATATGTATATAGTTTCTCAAAACAACGTTTGGATTTTTACAGTATTTCTCGGTTGCTTTGGTACATTTCTCACATCAGAATTTAAATTCTCAAAACTACTTGTTCAACCTCCACATCATCAAGTTACTTGTGCACCTCATAAAGGCAATTTCTCATTGTTTTTGAACAAATTGCAAATGCTTTGGCACATTCATGCAAATTGTTATTTACAATTATCTGCTATTTCCTAAATGATCAATTGCTTATGTTTATTAAAATATATTGTACTAGCACTGTGTTGGTTAGTCTTACCCCACAAATCATCTAGGCATTAGTTAATTGTTTATGTCATCATTTGTATTAAAGACTATTACGTAAATGTGTCCTGAATTGATAAGCTGCTCTCAGGTGAACCTTGACATTACACCTTTGATGGGGAATATATGAGGTACCAGATCAATTAATGATCAACCAGCTAGTTAGATAGAGAACTAGATCTCTAAAATATCAAACCTTCAATTGGCAAACATAGACAGTGCTGTATTAGTTCTGGGGTGTATCATTGTTTGTATAGTTTTCCTTTGTGCTATACAGTATTACTGGATTAAAATTTATACATTTAAAAAAAAAATGTCGCTAGATAGACTGACAACTGAGCATCTTGTTTGTGAACAAAACAATGACACAATGACTTGACATTCTGATGGCAAAGACATGTGCATTGACATAAAAATTTACTTTGGAGAGATGGACTAAATATTATGACCAAGTTACGAGCTTTTGCCATAAATACATTGTGCTCTGCTGTTTGTACAAAATGTTTACAGAAATGGACAAGCTGGTTTGCAAATCTTAAGACTGAATCCCAAAATTTACCAAAGTGACTGAAAAATACTGTAATTGTTAATATTTACCAAAAAAGTATTGACAGATAAGATGTTCATGTTGAGTTGTGTTTAAACTTTAAATTATATGTATTGTATTGCCAGAATCTTGCCAATACACTACTATTGCTAATGGTAACGTACTGCAGTTTTCCTCGTCAGATCCATCCTCACAGTCTTTTTCACCATCACACTCTGGATTCTCCTTAGTGATGCATTTTTCGTTTTTACATTTATATGCAGTGGCAGAGCAGGTTACACTGGAGGCTATGAGAGAAGGCAAGATGCACATTTATTGAGACCAAACATTTAGTTATGTGGCTAAATCAATAATTCAAACAAAAACACTAACTCCTTCCACAGCTGAGCTCATCAGACCCATCTCCACAATCGTCGTTGCCATCACAGTGCTTCTTCTGAGAAACACACTTGCTGTTTCGACACGTGAACTCTTCTGTCTTGCACGCACCTTGAACACAGAAGAACTAAGAATAAGAGGGAGCCTTGGTAACCTCATGCAGTCTCTGTCAGCACAAGGGGCCATGCTTACCACAGTTCAGCTCATCAGAGTTGTCCCCACAGTCATTTACGCCGTCACACTTCCAGAATAGGGGTTTGCATAATTCGTTTGTACACTGGATGTCAGTAGGCTTGCACTCTGGAAGGAAAGGCAGTTCAATTATCCATGGCCTAGTCTGTGCAGGCATTAAACTATTGTTAATCTTTAGATTTAATTTGTTTTTAATTTAGGGCTAGGGTTAGGGTTTTCATTAGCCTTGCTCCGCACGACTATCGCTCTCAGATCAATTTCTTTCACTGAGATTACAGTCTGGAAACCCTGTTTGCCTTAGCGTTTTCACAGCCACCCTGCTGGTGAACCAATCAGTGGGGGTAAGGGAGATGATGTTGAAGTCAAGCATGTTTGGAAATGGTGCTAGAGCTAGATGAGGCGATCAAAACAGTTTTAGCAACGTCGATTTGTCCAATAGTTTCTAAATTAACCACAGGTCGATGCCCAGCAGGACAAAACGACTGCGAACACTTCCCAAGGAAGGGTTGCCATGGTCTGCCAGGCTAGGTTTTCATAGTCAATCCTTTAAAATGCCAACAGTGAAGGGTGTATGGACGCTTCTATTAACAAGAGAAGTGGTGTGTGATTTGAATACACGTTGTACTCACGGCAGTTCTGCTCATCGCTCATGTCACCGCAGTCATTCCAGCCATCACACCTAAGGTCTGTCTTAATGCAGCGATGGTTCTTGCATTGAAACAGCTGTGGACAAGCTGAGGAAAGGGAGAAGGCTCTCACTTCTACAATGTTTTATTGACGTGACGCCACTGACATACTGAAATAAACAGTTGCTGCACTTACGGTCCTGAGAATCGATGGCTTCAAATGTGGCGTTGAAACCTCGGTCAACGTAAGAGGAGTCGGAAAAGAACACCACAGTCATCTGGTTTGTGGGGCTGGTCTCTGTCACAGATTTGTCCTTTTTTTCTCCACACAGCCTAGGATTGAAACACACAAGCAGGAATGCCAGTTTGTTATGCAATAACAGTGTAAATGATTGCATCTGAAATGCATTTTTACAGATGATGATGATGATGATGATGATGATGATGATGATTATTATTATTCAGTTAGTTGTTTGCTAACGAAACTGGTGCACATCCAGGAGGTTAAGGATAATATAGGCATAATTAAAAATGTTTATTGGATTAAAAAAGGTTGTTTTGCTTTAATCTTAAATATGTATGGTATATGCCTCACCTCTTATTGTTAATCTCCACATAGTCCTTGCTACACTCTGCACTGTGCACATTCCCTGGCTCAGCCAAGAGGAATTTAACAAATGTCACTTTTACAGATTTACCCAATGGTACCTGAAAAATACATTGAACAGAAATATAAAAAAGAATGTTGTTTAGCCACATGAAATACAATTAACTTTCTTGTGAAGTGAACAATTAACAGAAGTAAAACAAACTAAAAATCCTCATATTTGTAAAATATACAAAAATAGCTTGCTTAAGGTCTTACCATAATAATCCACCGACAGGAAGTGTTTGGTGGGTAGAAATTTGGGTAGTTGGGAGAAGTGAATGTACCCTTAGGTGCTGTCAACTGGCCACCGCAAGTAATTACTTTATCGAAAAGCAGAAAGCATTCATTAGCATTTTATGCATATATATGGTAGTGCGAAACATATACAGAATACTTGTTATTTTCAAATATCACGTTTAAAGGACCCTTTTGTCAAAGCTGTGGTATGTGCTGTAAACCAATGGATTTTAAAGTAAAGACTTTGAAATATTATACATTTCTCATTGTTTGTAAAATGTGCAAACGTGAAGACGTCTGTAAATACAAAAAGAAAGCATGTTTATTTGTATCTTTATCATATCATATATGATATATCTTAATTTTGGGGACCGAAATAAAAGTTAGACGAGTTCTGGAGTAGACCCACCTGGTTTGACCTGAGAGACACTTGCCATGATGCCGGGATAGTTGTTCTTCTCATTTGTGATCAGTGTCACCAACATTACGTTGCGGGAGGAAAAGAAGGCCATTGGATTACTTGGTGAATGATGCCCACAAATCCTGGCGGAATGTCAACAAACAATTTAGGGCTTTGAGACATAAGATGCACAACATGCACACAATCTGACCAGCAGAGGGACCAACACACCACCGTAACTCATATTTTACAACCGATTCTCAAGATTTACCCATTTTCAAGACAATTGAATTATTGTCCTGTAGATGTGTGACACACGGGATTATGGCTAACATAATAATCTTAATATTTTGCTAAATATTCTGATTGGAAATTGAGTAATTATGCAATGTTTTTTGGTAAAGAAAAATGGGTAAAGAAAATAAAATGTTTTACTTGACTATCTAATTAAACTCCATTGGAGTATCATGTAATGAGAAAAGCTTTATTATTGCTAACCTGTGTTAATACGGCAAGATAGAATGCATATTCTCACTCTACAATATAAGAAGAATAAGGCCGTTCCTCACAAGGGAAGTGGCACAAGCTCTAGTGATTTCCCACCTGGACTACTGTAACTCTGTTAACCGGACTACCAGAGTGCTCTGCTAGATCCTTAACATCCTTAACGTTCAAAACACTGCAATGCCTTGGTATTCAACCAACCCAAGTTCTCCCATGTAACCCCCCTCTTCCAAGAAGTTCACAGGCTCCCCATTGCAGCCTGCATCCAATTCAAGACACCGGTACTGGCCTACCAGGCAGTAAAGAAAACTACCCCGATACCTCCAAGCAATGGACAAGAGCACTTCGAACTACCACCTCGGCTGGCCGGCTGGTACTGCCATAACTACAAGGTCTCTAGACCCGCTCATAGAAATCTTGATTGTTTTCTGTCCTGGCACCACAATGGTGGAACGAGCTTCCAGCAACAGTCAGGACTGCTGAAACATTAACCATCTTCCGCAAGAGACTCAAGACGCTGTTGGATGATTTATTTACGTTGATGTGGTAGTAGTAGTAGTAGTAGTAGTAGTAGACATGATGACAAAATGCTGGAACTATTCTGATATAATATTAGTTTCTTACAATTGCTGGCAGATGACCTGTCCAACTAATGACAAACGTGTACAGTAAGTCGTTTGGTTAAAAGCATCTGCCAAATGCCGTGAATTAAAATAAAATGTGGTGTGAAGGAAAGGGAGAGTTCAGACTTACTCCCCCATAACACGACTCTCAATAGCCACCAAGGAGTCGTAGAGTTTGACAAAGTCATTGCTGCAGTTCTTCTCCAGGTTAAAAGTATCGAAGTCCAACTTGACCACATATCCAGGATCAGCCCTTAATTGCCACTGGATGAAGGTGTTGGAGGGGTATGGGATATTGGGGAAGCCTGGAGACTTGATGGTCCCTTTGTTATTGACCCTGGCATGCTCAGAATAGCTGTAGTGTCCTGGAGAGAGAGGGGTGCATTTTGTAAGCAGCTTACTGCAAACATAAATAAATCAATCATTCTCAAATAATTACATCTACAGGAATGACATTGCCCAGTTGACCTCTACCCAACATTTATTTCAACATAGACAAAAAGAAAAATCATAAACTGGCTTAAAGACATGTTAGATTTCAGTTTCATGCTTAGACTGGCATGTAACAATTACAATACTATGCAACTGTTGTCATTACCGTATAATCCTATTATGCATGATTCATACATGTTTCTGAGCAACACTCAGAATAGCCCAGTTAATGCACACTGAAATATCCAGTAGAGATAATACAGCCAGCAGATCAAGCAATTTATGTTTACAAATGGGTACTCACCACTGAGAGATGTTGAGACCATGCGAGTGTCTACGGCTGCAAGATATACACGTTTTAAACAACCAATCAAATGGAAAAGAAAAAACACGGTGACGCTCTAAAATATACATAAAGCATCACTCTACCTGAAGAGACTATGTTATCGAAGGACAGATATTTGCCAGCTCTGGCAGTGCTACGTTCCTTGTTCATGGTGGACATGGTATTGTCAACAAATGCCTCTTGGCCAGAAGGGATGCTGAACTCAGACAGGTAGTAGGCAATCACACTGCCTTCACTAGAATGGGAATGAAGGACATGGCATCAGCACATCACCACAGATTTGTGCAAAAAGTATTTGTAAAAACACATGATTGGTCAATACACTGTATGCACAAAGAGTGGGCTGGCATCATACCTGAATGCCTGAACTGTAGAATGAACATAGTACTTGGCAAGTGGCTGATTCTTGGAATAAATGTCATTCAGCTGCAGAGTTTCAGGAAAGACATTGGTTATTTGGAACCGCAGACTATTATTTGGAGGAGTTATAGTGAGTGAATCACTGTCTCACCTGTGAAGCAACCTTTGCAGCCAATGCTTTAAATTCTGTGCTGTTGGAGTCTTCGTAAGCATCCACAAACTCCTGGTCGGTGATCCGCATTGAGCCAGTATACATCCTTTTCACCTTCAGACCTTTACGGACTTAAGGAGAAGGGATGCATACAGTACAACGCTGTTACCTGCCGTCATCGGCTGTTGGATTTTCTTGTCATAAAATGTAGTTTACATTTTTTATTTAGAATGTCCATGCACAAATAATCTGCATTTATCCTAAGGTATGCAGGTAAATTCCTCTTCTACGTAGATTTGATAAAATTATTAGGTTAAATTACTATTTAATCCAAAAACACTGAAGTTGGAATGTACTGTGTCAAATGCATCTTGGTAAAGACGTTTTAGAAACTAAAACCAAATGATGTCAATGAAGTGTCAACATACCTGACTTGGTTTGGCTTACAGGGAGAGTTATTTACCATGGAAACAATCTATCTTAAAACCTATATTTATAGTTTAGTTTAAGTAAGGCTACTTACAGTGGAAATGCCAGACTAAGAGGCCAGTCATAAGCGCAAGAACTGCAGCCAAGACTACCACCCCAATCACAACCCCAACTCTGCCAGGACCCTTCTTCTTCTCAAGTTTCTTTACATCAGAGGCTGGAAGAAACTGGACAGAGGAGTCCCAGTCTTTGTCCTGGTAAAACAGAGAAAGACATGAATGATACACATCATTCATGGTGAGCCCCTGCATGGTCACCAAATTACAATAGCGACAAGGTGTACACTGATCTGTTCCCCTCAAGCCACAATACATACATAAAACAATTTTGTGTGATCATGATCTGCTTGTCAAAACAATTTTTTATATGTATCCATTTTGCGTTTAATCTTTGACGAGTGACTCATAACTGAGGCTGCGTTTTTGTTAAATTTTATATTCACTTAACGAAAATGGCTGTGGATACAAGGGTACAAGACAGGGAGGAATTTGTGTGTAGTCTGAACAACAAAGCGATACTTTGTGCTTTACTACTGTAGATGGTTGTGTTTCAGCTAAACAGAAACACAACAACTGTTCCAATTGCTGGTCCACAATGGTTGTGTCAACAAATTCTGATTTGCAACTTTCAGGATGAGATGGCATATAGTTCAACTGAAATAGCCTAGTTATGAAATACATTTGCTACTGGTGTTTAATAGTGAACAATTTCCAAATATGCAGCTTCACTTTGAAATAAAGGCAACTGAGCAACATATACACGCCTATTAAAT
Organism: Forbesichthys agassizii; assembly: GCA_026546735.1. Taxonomy (NCBI): domain Eukaryota; kingdom Metazoa; phylum Chordata; class Actinopteri; order Percopsiformes; family Amblyopsidae; genus Forbesichthys; species Forbesichthys agassizii. Next base: position 13,438 of record JAODLL010043775.1, on the reverse strand, counting down.
TAAATGCAGCAAATATCTTTGAAAGTAGTTCAACAATGTTTATGTTGAAAAAAGTTAGCTCAACATAGTGAATGTTCTGTTCACTGAACGCACCCTGAATGTTTTACATGGGGAGGGACACCAAACGTTTTTATACTTGTCAAACCTGCTATGAGAAAGAAAAAAATGAAAGAAAAAAAAATCCTCCAAACCCTCACTAGGTCTAAATTGATTATTATAAAACGTAATTGTAGGCCTATCTGTTATAAAAAATAAAATCCTGATTGACAGTTCATTATTTAATGTATGTCAGGCTATTATTCAGGCTTAATATGCATGTTTAAAGGATTATTTTTTGATTTTGTTACAGAAATCCACATCCAGACATATGCAGATCAAATTGCACAAGATTAGGCAAACCGTGTCTGTGTATGGTATAGCAAACGTCAGCCAAAACAGCTCTGCTGATGCAGTCGTGAGCATAAAAACAGCCTACAGAAAACTTTCCAAATGTCTTTAGTAAATATGGCCTATGTAGGCTGAGCCAGTGCCATTAGAAACATTAAAACAGATCTAAATCGTATTGCAGTAACATGCAGTTTTATAAGCAATGCGATTTCTTATTCACATAGCCTATAAAACAGCAAACAAAAAAAACAAAACAAAAAAAGGCCCATATTGAAATGTACTATGTACATACCGGCTTCGGGGTGTATCTCATTCCAGTGTCCATGTAATCCATTCAAGTTCAACACCCGCTGAACTAGGTGCAGACGTGTGAGCTCTCCAGGTAGGCTATAGTTACCTAGGTAAATATGCAGGCCTGTCGGTGACTTATGTCCAACAAACTAAACAAATATTTCACCAAGCCCTGGCTATAGCTATACACAAAAACGGACAGAATGAAAATACAAGTTACATTTTTTTAGAAATGGGAATGCATAAAAACTTCAATCGAATTCGTAGTCCTACCACAATATTATCAAATGTCTGTATGACAAATGCCTCGCCTAGACGACCTACCTGAGAATATTTTCCGGGATCATTGCGTATTGAGTTTCTTCGGCGGGCGTGTCACCTGAGCGCCGAAACCTAGTTCCTGTTACCTACCACAGGTAGACATACACGTAATCTATACGCGACACGTTATTGTAATATGCTAAATATAATTTAGGCCTACAGAAATATCCTACAGGGTGTTTAAAATGATGGACCCGATTGAGATTGATCTATTTGCAACCACAAACCGCCCATTAATGCAAATCTAACTTCAGATGGGTATCTTCATGGTAACATTTGGTGTAGGCCTAATAATTGTAACATGTTGCCATTGTGAAGTATATAGGTCTACTTTTTTAAAATCGGTTTCATCATTTTGGTGTGGTGGAAATGGTAATAATAAATAGGCTAATATTATAGACTACGTTATTAGACACTACTTATTAGTATTTTCACCACACTATAGGCCTATAATATTTATATGACTATTACTTTATTATAAAATAATAATTTAACACATAGGCTACACGTTTATGCGTCGCGCAGAGGAACATCTTTGGTTAACGTTTGGTTTGCTTCAGATAAAGCGTCCGCTAGGCTAATGTAAGCTCCGAATATAATACATTATTAAGGCTGCATTTTACATGGCTTCAATTTAGTTTCACCAGTGCCAATGGCTGATCAATGAGTCATTTTCAGTCCTGCCACAGGTTTCTGTTTTTCTCCTGAACAAAATTCCCTACAGGGGGAGGGGCAGGATATGACGACCCAGTGAAACTTTGTATTGTCAAATCGTTTATCATAAAATATAGGCTAATTAAATGTGCTATTTCAAGAGCAACATTTACAAAACAGACATAACCGTATGGAAGTGGTGAGTTTATTGACGTGTTTCCCATGTTATTATACATTTGTTTCAATTGGTGTCAATCGTTTTTTAAGTCACTAATATGCACAATAGCCTACCGGTATATTAGTTTCCAATTCCATCCCCACAATCAAGCAGGCAATAACACGATTGAAGCCGTGTGGGTGCATAGTGCGACAGTCACATACAGAAATACTGTCACAGTAAGAGGAAAAATAGAGAGAAAATAAAAATAAAAAACTTTAAAATATATTTATAATTTCATATAACAATGCACACCACAGGCTCTGGAAAAGCCATGATTGTAACATCTACTAGGCATACAAAGACAATACAAAGAAAGAGAGAGAGAGAGAGAAAGGTTTATTCTATGAGTTTGTTAACTTTTTGTGCCATTCTCTACCTGTAAAAATACACAAGTTATCTTTATTCAGAAACCAGTTCTCCAAGTCTTGTCTGTCCATACAGCCTACAGCACCCTGTGCAGTTTAGGTGGCTATATGGTGGTAGATGTAATTCCCTGTAGCCTATATGCTTCAGGACCAGAAAAGCAGACAGTGCTCCACAACAAACAAGCACATCTGCCCTGTTTTTTTAAAATTATTAATAGTGTCCACTCAGTTTTACATGTCAGTTTGTTTGTGCACAATGTCAACGGGTTTGCTTATTTGTCTCGATGCTTTGCCCTTGGTCATGTAGCCGATGTGATTAAAACAGTTTCCACAATACATTCGTAGATGAAACATACCAATAAGAGTTATACCATCTATTGATTTAGTCTATTTGTGGGTACTGAATGTGTGTGATTAGGGCATGTCACATTCACTCCGATGATCAGGGGGTTTAAAATGGGTTCTTTGTTCTATATCTTGGCTGAGGAGGACCTGTGCACACCTTCAACAACTAACAGTGCCTGTGAATACTTATTGTCACAAAACTAGAGCCTTAATCCCAGGCAGTTCCCTGGGGACAAAGGTGTAATAAAACATCTACTCATATATATATTTTTTTTTAAACTGTAGGCTATATGTATATTTTTATCATAACAAAGATAGTATTCATGATTAGTTTTCATTCATTTTTTGCTATTTTGTTATGTTACTATACATTTTAAATAGGTACAAAGAACCTTCATATACAAGCAATCTATTAAAAAAAACAAAAAATAATCAGCAAATCATTGAGAAATCCACCAGGTTCTGGACACTCACAACATAATAGAACTAGCACATTTGGCTATCTCTCCTGTAAGTCTGATGATAGCTACTCAATAAAATATAGATTTTGCTTGATTTACCTTACACTTAAAAACAAATAAACAAGTTAAAACCAATCTGAAATATGTTGAGATAGCTGGATGTGTCATAATTACAGAAATATTTGCTAAATCACAATTTTTCCAGAAAGCAAAAATGGTATACATCACTTTTTTATATATAAAGAAATATACGATCAGAAAACGTTTTATAGTACAATAGTAGCAGTAGTAGAACTTTCAAATAATTGTTTTCATCAAACTGGTAAATAGATTTCAGTTGTATGCAAATAAATTTGACAAAAGCAAGTTGTTATTGGTCAGTAGTACTGTATGTTCCCAATCTATGGCCTTCCCCTCTGTGGATACACAGTGCCCCCTGTAGGTTCATTCTAAATCTGCATCTGCTCCAGGTATTTGTAGGTGGGGTTCTCATAGCCATGGTTTTGCATCTTGCTGAGGTGGCGTTCTTCTGGCGTCAGCATGGGGTCAACCTATTGGGCCGAAATAACACCAAAGATGAAGATGTGGTAAAAAGGAGTATGCTTCGTTCTATAGCTACATATAACTATCATTTAAAAAAAAGTGTTGGAAGTTAAAAAATACCAACATTGTTGACTGAATTAACTGTATCTTAGTGTGTAAACCACACGCACATGAAGAAGCTATACCTCTGCACGTGACACTCAATTCAAATGAGTTCAGATTATCTAAGATAAAATGCACACAATGTATTTCATTTATTTATTAAAGATACACTGAAAGTGGCAAATAATATACAAGCATATAATAATATATATATATATATATAATAAAATAATTAGTAACTTTGTAGTTTCCCTGTTTGCTTTTCATACATTACAAAAATTATACAAAAACGTTAAACTGTCTCCTACCTCCACAATACCATGACTAATGGTTCCATACTGCCTCTTCCGCAAGAGCACCAGACTGATGACAATTACGGTTGCTATGGCTACTGCAATTGCAAGCAGTCCGATCAGGGCACTGCTGCCAAAGCTGAAGTCTTCTCCCAGAGGGTGGTAGGTCTCCTATAGCAGGTAGAATGTGTGTGTCAGAGAATGAGGAAACGATAACAACCAAATGTCAGACTACGACATAAAGTCAACAGTCATATAGTATGCTACATTTTAATTGTTTTTATTGTTTATCATTGACATGGTGTAGTTACTGTATAATGCTGACATGTACACAATCAAAATAAAGGACATGCACAGAAGCACATATCAGCCTATAGTGAAAATTATGATCATCTTTTTCCAGGCTAGATAAGAGCCAGTCTTATAAAACAGGTTAATTTAGCATAAAGCCACTTCAGGCATGGCAGAAAATATAACATTGTACCATAATTAAACACAACATCAACATGGAGAGCATAGGTTTCTAAAATATATGAATCGTGGAACAATTATTTTAAATTCGAATTGCTGAATTGGAGAAAAGTGGCTCAAGACAAATTGGAGACATTTTGATGCCTATGTGAATGTCTTCTAGCAAATATTTGGGTCTCATTTAGAATAATTCCACAACAGTGAATCGTAAAGGATGATGAAGATGATGAAGTAATTATGATGCACAAGATAAACAGAAACCGTAAAATAAATGTTTGACATTTTTATCTGAAGAAAATAAATAAATGTGCTGCTAGTACACATTTATTTTGAAATATAATACCCGAGAGTTGAAGATATCAAGCCCAAATATTAAGATTTACTTTTAATGTAATGGTTCTGCAATATTATGCGACTCCATTTACCTACAGACACAGTACGTTAACAGAATAAAGAGACAACATGGTGGACATGCTTGGTGTAGTACTGTAAAATTGTTATGATCGATCGATCGATCAATAGATAGATACACGCACACACACACACACACACACAGTATATGGCAGCTGAAAATAATTAAGGGACAACTGCAGATTTGTAATATTCATACATTTTTATTTTCTATTCACATGTAATATATGTATTTTTAGATCTATATTTATAGATATTTATGTTTTATGATTTAAATTTACAGTATATTTATGCTATTACATTTTATAATGTTTTCCGCGGCTGTATATACTGTATATTGCCAGTCACCTGTGCATCTCACTGTGTATACACATATGAAACAAACCGCTCATATGCAGACATGCCTCCAGGTCCATACCCCTCTTTCCTGCACACAAACTGAACACTCTCAGTTTGTGTGGATTTGTGGATTACCATTCACATATATGAACTGGGATGTTTTTGTGGGTATACATCCACCACACAACAAACATGCATCCATGCAGAAATAACCATAATACCAGCCTGAGGGGAAACTAAACCTAAAGTGGAGAAGAAGTAGGGGTTTTTCCTCTGGCAGTCTTTGCCACAGTGTAAACAGTTGTAGACTTGTATTTCTGATTTTAGCACCCCTTCCCCCCAAACCCAACCAGTCTCATCCCCGCTGACTACAGTTCCCCAGAGAGTCCTGTTTGGGGGGGGATGGGGACACACTGTACTCACCATCTCATCATCATGCATAACGCTGACTCTCTCTGCACTGAAAATCACTTCTTTAACATCCAGAGACTCATCAATCACCTGTCAACACAGACAGGGGGGCCCAGGTTACACACGCTTCAAGACGTGTGACAGCGTGCACGCATGTGCACGTGCGTATGAGAGGGTGAAGCAGCAAAAGAACGAGAGAGCGAGTGCAAGTGTGTGTATATACAGTATACATACAGCGTATACATACAATATATCTATGTGTGATACTGTAAAATATAGCTATATATAGCCAAGTATTTTATGGATTATTTGGTTGTGTTTTTTAGGACATTTTAGAAAAATGTAATTGCAGCTGTCGGTGACATAGCAGGGGGAAGAGGGTGAGAGGTAGTTGCTAGAATCAACACTAAACGCTTAGACACACAGATCCTTCTGTCTGTCAGACATTGTCATGTCTAATTTAGTACAACATGGGTGCGTTTTTCTGGAGACACCAACAAATGCTTTATGTCAAGACTGAGCAATGAGGACCATATAATTCCAAAGAGATAATTACAAATGTTAACATCAAATTTTGGTAATGTTAAAGAAACATGGATTGTTGTTAACAACTGCTTGGTCTCCAAAACTACACTGCAAAAACTGTATCTAACCGAGTGTGATAATCTTGTTTTTTAGATTTAAAATATAGCTGGACTTGTTTATAATATAAACGGCTTGTCTAGTGACTTAATTTGAGTAACTGTGCACTTAATTTAAGAAATCTTATCAAGTGAATTTCACTTACTGCACTGGCAGCCAGTTTTGCTTGTTTTAAGCATTAGTACGCTCATAACTAATATATTTGCACTTATATTTGATAGGGCATTTTTGCAGTGTAGCATTAACTAAATAAAAAAGACGGGGGTATATACACATGCACATTACAGTCACATAAACTGATGCATACACAAATACATTTTGCCATTTGTCTCAGATTAGCATGCAAAACCATTCGCACGTTAAGCAACGAATGGTGTTTCTGGCAAAGAAAATGAACATGCATTGTCTAGCCAACAATCCATGGACAGACTGGGTCTAATTGAGGTTTTGTTGGAGGCGAAGAGAGGACACAAATTGCCAAGCATGAGATAGCGGTGACCATGTCCACATAGTAACATGATTAAATGTATTCATGTTTAAAATCTGAATTAAAGGAGCCACAACTGAATAATACTAATGACCATGTTCATGGTCCTTGTTCATGTTAACAAGGTGCATGGTCCATGTTCATGGACCATGCACCTTGTTAACTATGACTAAAGCCTGAAGCGAGGTCATAGCAATGCATAATCAGTTGTTAAAACAGTGATATACAATGTCAGCGACTATATTTGCTTAACAATGCTGCTGAGTTCTTGTTTAGAGGAAGCTCAAATGTTGCCTGCTTCAAAGCAGGAATGCTGTTAAGATGAGCCTGAGGTGTGAAAACAGAGTGATGGAGGTCTTACCACGTTGTCGTTAATCTTGGCTTTGCTGTTGATGATTCTCTCCTCCGCACCGATCAGGCCATCTAAACCAGACATGCCGGATCCTGTGGAAGGTGAAGAACAGTCAATCATAGCCCAGCAGCACAGATATCCTGAATGGACAGCCACGTACGTGTACACGCACGCGCACACACACACATATACACAGAAAAACACTAAGATCACTGTTCCCCACAACACTGGCTAATTTCCATTCACAAACTGGGTACTGGTGGCAACAGTACGCGCTTCCTTTTGTTTAGCACATCACAGTGCTAGCCAGTCTCATGCCAACATGACACTGGCTTAGGCTATTTGCTACTTGTATGTTTAAGGTTCTCTGTCAACGAATAATGCCACCTTGAATGTCGTAGCCCTCGGGTAGCTCTGGTGTATAATGCGTAATGTTGGAGAGAGATGGATGAAGAGAATAGAATAGTGTCCAGTGGTGAATGTGGTCCATTGTCTGCTGCCAATGTGCTCTTCTGATGTCATATGAACAAGATGAGCATGATTACGGCCATTGGAGTAAACTGGGGAATGACGATTCAACACTACACCAGCTATGACAAACAAGCTTCTAAATAAAAAGCAAAACAAGGACCTTTCATACGCTATGCACTGCGTTCTCCACAGGAAGGCGTCACAATGTTGGAGGGAGCGAGATCACAAAGCTAAGCCCAAATCAGACAGACAGTGGTGGACAGAACTACAGCGTGTGACTCAGCTACAGAGGGACGAACTGAACCAGTTTAGACTGGGTCGCGACTCAGCAGAGACACTAAATCACCCAGTACCTATCGGGATAAGACAGTTACCAGCGGTGTGGTTAGGTCTGCAGAGTGAACTATGTGGGGAAGGTGTGGTGGTGGGGGTGATTAAGCCAAGAGCATTGAGAAATGAGCTGAGGACAAGACGACTAGCAAAAGAAAACACAGGGGGTTTCTCAGACACAACGTGACCTTCTCCCAATTGGTCATGCCGAGTAGCTCTCACTGTTTGCCAGTTACGAGTCAAGCAATTCACTCTAGCTGGACCGAGCCCTGTTTACACACCACATGTAGATAAACAACCTGTTTGTTTAGGATGGTTAAGGTTATAAATCTAACAGCTACCTGATGCAAGCAAAGATGGCTGCTAATGAAAACTAAACAAAATGACAAAAGCACAATTAAAACAAAGAACAAGGTGGGAATAGAATGGAGCACAGGTTTTCACCAGGGGAAGAACAGCCAGGAAGATGAAGATGGCAGGGTTGGTATGGAGAGGCCAAGTGAGATCAAACTAAAAGAAAACAGGAGTTTGCAGAGGCACCAACCTTTCTTGAAAGCACGTGGAGACTCTGATAGGTCGCCTTGGCATTGGAAATGAGCAACGGAAGAAAAATTATTGATAAGAACGGAACAAAAGGGAAGGAGAAAAGAGAGAGAACCCGGGTGAGGAGAACAGGCAGGGTTATCAAGCTGGGAAGCCTCTCAAAACCTGACAAAGCCCACAATCAAAAGTAGAGTCATTTCACCTTGCAGGTACTCACATGTTGCTTTGTGCTAGTCATTTGCATTCATTGTTTTCTGGAAATATGATATCCTCCAATTTGCTTTTACATAAAACATATTTTTTGAAAATATTTTTAAGATATTTGGACTCTTTGGACCCTTGAGGTTTTGCAGGGCATTTTTTAACTTAAGTGCTTCACTTAAATGCTGCTGAATGCCAGGCCGAGGAGCTGTGCTGAAGCAGATAAGTCTAAATTCACCACCCACAACCTCAATTCATTGGCTAAACAACCTTTGGGCATCTAGGCAGCAGGTCTCACATGTGCAAGTAAGGAATACTAACATTTATCTAGTCCTACATAACAGATCTATGGAGACCTCCCATCTCTCCCTCAGCTGCACATGAGCTAGTCTGACCCACTGCCTGGCATAATCACGCATGTCCGCTGTGCTCTCTAGCACCACCTGCTGCATGGGATGAGAACTGCTCACCCTCTGGCTCTGGATGGGACCCCAGGGAAGTGACCTGGAAGGGCCGGTAGGGTTTGCCCTCAGAGGCAGGGACCTCCACACTCTCCTCAGAGGAAACAGTGACGTCTGGCTGGGACTCGGAAATGGAGGACAAGAACTGGTCCATGTCCGCTTTCTGTTCCTGGAGGAGCTCGTCTGTAGGGAGGACAAAGTGAATCTGATTCAGTACGCATGTTTGCACATACAACGAACATTCTAGGCTGGAAAAGACATTCCAAAAGAGCATAACATTAAAAAGAACAAATAAAAGTTAACATTGTGTCTCAGCAGACATGGATAAGTGGCAAACCTGTAGATGAGAGCTACAGTACATCACTTTTTACAACATTTTACTGCAATGATCGTGCTGATGAATGGCTCCGCTCCCATTCCATAAAACTACTCCCAATTAGTATTTCTGTGAAGCACAGAGCTGTATTCCCCCCCTGTAAACCTGGGCATCTCCCAACAGGATGTAGCGATGCGCTGAGAGCCCTGGCCCAGTTCTGTCACAGCACCCGCTCCACTTTAGTCAGCCCGGCAGCGCGTGACGGCTCCTTTCATGAATAGTAACCCAAAAGGTAGAAAACCTAACACGAGTGCCACAGATACCCCCGAGCTTGACCCGGCTCATCTCAACTGGTGCCTTGAGAGATGAAAGCAGTCACGCTGCTACAGCGGAAATGTTAAGCTTTAATTGCACCGGGGAGAACTGGTGGGTTGAGGCTCTCCGGTTAATGTGCCTGACACCCAGACACTCGACACAGAAAACACACATGTGCAGACACCGCTGTGCAGAACACAGATGCCAAAATAAACTGACACTAATGACAATGCATAATGACACACAAACACACTCAGTCCACAGCAAAGACACTGCTTCGCTAATTGGTTAAAAGACACCTGTAGTCCTGCAACCACAGCCCCATTCGTCTCATAACACCCTCAGTTTGCCGCAGGAAAGAAATAAAACAAAGCTCTATAATGAGGGAGATAGGAAATATGATGTATTGGCTGTATCTGTCCTGCACGTAGGTGAATTTCATCTTGTTTTCTTCATGTTGTTTCACTTTATTACAGTCTGCTACCCATCCTCCAAGCTGCCTTCGGGGACCATATAGGTGTGACTCACCAATTTCGTCCTGGATCTCTTCTGCGACGTAGGGAATTTTGTACAGCAAGGACAGGCTCTGGTTCATTCTCTCCTCAATCACACGCAGGTGGGTCATCACCTGGCATAGGAAAAGCATTCAACAAGCATCAGCTGGTAGGCTCAGTCTGGCAGTGGGAGTACAGGGTCAACACTTGAACTCACACCAGTTATTACTAGGATGTTGGAAGGAATCATGTCCATAAAACCTGACCTTATTTGGGTATGACAGATAGTGATTAAGATATCTTTTTGGAATTGAACACACTGAGTAACAGGTCCAACATCTCCAAAACATAAAATAGCTTGGTTTGCAAATTATCATAATATTTAGCTGACAATCATTGTTTATGTACTGGATTTATAATAAAGTTTGAATAACTCATTTGATCAATCTCGGAACCAAACAGAAAAAGATGAATGATACGATTCCTCTACATTTTATAACTGATTAGATGACTTGCAATTTACCCTAACCTACATCAGTGATGTGTGTGTCACATGGATGGTGATCCCTCATATTATCTCTCTGGTATAAAACCTACCAGCCTCAGCCAAACTAACCAATATTTAGCCAGTGGCCTATCTTAATTTTCAGCTTCTACCATTGTTATTGTCCTAAATACTAGGGTGTAGTACCAGGACGTCAGCAACAGATGGCAGTAATGAGTCATTCTCTGAAGCAGTCTCAATCTCATTATCAAAATTACATGTCCTGATCTTTGGAAAAAACTTCTCTATTCTTTTTTTCTTTTCTTTTTTTTCTTTTTTTTTTACACCCACAATAACACCTAGTCTAGACAGAGCTGGAATTCTGTGACTTTAAATGCGGCAGGTCTCATCCTAAAAACTGAAGCAAAAGAACCACAACCACAACAGCCAACGTGCCATTTACAAAGGAATCTCTCACAACAAAAGCCCACAAATAAAGAGGACTATAAAACAGGGCATATGCAGGTTTCAGCTCACTGGGGAAAGTGCTCACTCACTAGAGAGAAACACACAAACACACATACAGGAATCAGGCTATGAAAATTACACAGTAACAGAAGAGGTACTAATTTAGATGAATTGTGACTTCAGGGGTGCATTTGTTTTATATCCTCTATATGTTTTTTTTAAACTGTGTTGTTTCACACATCCTGTAAGTTAACTGCAATGGTGCAGAACAACTATAAATGTGTGGCGCTCTCTCACACACTATATAAGTGTTTCTAACAGAAGTACATCCAGCCTAATCCCAGAGCAGCCGCTTGAAGTCCACTGTTACATAAGACCTGTGCAATGTTAATATTTATCTGGGGGCTTTAGTGAATGAAACAACTCTTCCCTTGTGTCAGAGGAGTCTCTTCAAAGTACGAGAGACAAACGCCTACACACTTTAGATTACAGCAGAGGGGAGCCAGCTGAGACATTGTTATTCTCCTTTCTGAAGCAGACGAGCGGTGTATGATCATAGCTAGGCCTTAGAGAGCATGTTACATCTCGCCACTGCCAGATCAGTTCCCGATGGGAACCTGTCAAATGGGAGGTATAACTGGGGGTTCCTTCTCTTAGAAAACTGCCAATAACAACTCTGATCTGATTTGAAGAACTACCGTATATGGGTGTAAAGTAGTAGTTAGTAAGTAAGATCTGTTATATCAAATTCCGCCTGCTTTGAAACTGCTTTGATTTAGGTGGACTCCTTGTCTTGCAGTTCATGACTGGCAACAACAGTAACCGACCTGAGACTTCATTTGAGCTGCCTTCTCAGGGTCCACAGCGAGGACGTGCTGGTAGTGGCGGATGGTGTGCTGGCGGTCCTTGTTCTCAGCTCGAACGTACTTCCTCAGAGCCTGTAGGATACGGTGAGGCTGTGTTTGGGAGGGGAGGGGGTTGGAGGAGAGGTCAGCAACCCCAGAGACTCTCATATTACATGTGTTTTTTTTTCTTTAAACCATCTCCACTTAATTGCATGCCCCTCATTATTTCTCCCAAATGAGGAGATTTTCCATGCCTGGCAAAGGTGCTTAGGGTTCAGGAAGCCACATTTGCTACCCAACGTTACATGGGTGCTTGTGGATCCATCCCGAGAGACTGATTCACTGCACTAGTAATGGTCTTGACTACTGACCAGCTAGAGGTGATGGGTGGTAAGTGGGCCGCCATTTTCTCACAGGGAAAATGTAACAAAAAAAGGAAAATCACTTAAACTTATTTCCTCTATTTTTAACAAGCGGAAGAAATGTGACTAATGCCTATAACTAAATCAGTCTACTTCAAGTCTCTTACCTATTTAAAAAAAGAAAATGTCAACCCAGAACACATTTTATAAATTACATTTAAAATGTTTTAAATAGTGTTGTGTGACGCGATTCAAATGTCATCATCAACATTTGCATGAAGCTGTCATATCTTGTTATAAAACACCAGAAATAATGATTTAGGTAACATTTTAAACAGGTAAAAATATTAGATTTATTAATCACAATTAATTACGTAGAGCGTGCAATTAATCACAAATCAATTTTAAATCGCATTTGACAGCCCTAATCAAAAATAACGTCTTTAGGCGTATTACATTTATTTTTGACAGGGCCTTTACAGCAGTAGTTTGATAGACAACCAACACTTATCTACAGTACTACGACATGCAAGAGGATAAAAATACATTATTAAATGAATGTAATGAAACAAAAAGATATCAGGGATTATAGCTGAAGGTTCATCTGTGATTGATGTTGTGCTCATAAAGAAGATTAGAATGCTTTACTTTTTTCAGGCTACAGTAATCCATTGTCCTGATGAATTGGTTGCTTGGTTGGCAGCTGCTCTTTTTGATTGGATGCTACATGGTTAGCCTCAGGCCTCGTGCAAGTGTGCTTGATTGGTGTTCAGTGTGTAATGCCTCTCTCTCTTTTAATGTGTGTGTGCATCTATACTGGTCCCCTGCAAGTCTCGCTGGATACATGTAAATGCCTGAATAAATATAAAATATATATATTAATTATGTGTATCTCTATCTAGGCACCTGAATAAAAAATAATAAAAAAGTAAGTGTGTGTGTGTGTTTATATACACACATACATATATATATATATATATATATATATATACATACATATACATACATACATATATATATATATATATATACATACATATATATATACATACA
>JAODLL010043764.1:0-20491 GCA_026546735.1 Forbesichthys agassizii | reverse complement strand
ACATATATACACATATATATACATACATATATACACATATATATACATACATATATACACATATATATACATACATACATACACATATATACACACATATATACACATACACATATACATACACATATACACATACACATACATATATACATACACATATACATACATATACATACATATATATACATATATACATACATATATACACACATATATACATATATACACACATATATACATACATATATACACATATATACATACATATATACACATATATACATACACATATATACAAACATATATACATACATATATACATACACATATACATACATATATATACACATATATACACACATATATACATACATATATATACACATATATACATACACATATATACACATATATACACATATATACACATATATATACACATATATACATACATATATATACATACATACATACATATATATACATACATATATATAGATATATGGCAAAAAACACTATTTCTTATATGGATATAGTGGATTCCTGAACAGAGAATGACACCACACTCCCAGTGTAATATGAGCAGTGTTTTTGCAAGTTACTCAGGAATTGTAATGTTACTATTTACTTATTACTCCTTCAAAAAGTTATATTACTTTACTTATTACTAGGTATTAAAAGTAATTAGTTACTTTAGTTACTATATATACATATATATACATATACATATACATAAATACATACATATACACACATACATACACATACACACACACATATATATATATATATATATATATATATATACACATATATATACACATACATATATATACACATACACATACACATATATACACACATATATACATATATATACACATACATACATATATATACACATACATACATATATATACACATACATACATATACATACATATATATACATATATAGCAAAAAAACACTATTTCTTATATGGATATAGTGGATTCCTGAACAGAGAATGACACCACACTCCCAGTGTAATATGAGCAGTGTTTTTGCAAGTTACTCAGGAATTGTAATAAGTTACTATTTACCTATTACTGCTTCAAAAAGTTATATTACTTTACTTATTACTGGGTATTAAAAGTAATTAGTTACGTTACTCGTTAGATTACTATATTACTTGCACAATTACTAGCTTGTCCCGCCCCTTCTGAAAAATTAATCCTTTTTATTGGAACAATAATGGACGTTAGGAGTCAATCAACCAAAGTGAAAACATTGCAGCCTCTTAAACCAGACGATTGACAGGTTGGTTCAATTAGCCTACCCTAAGTTTGCTAGGACCAGACATCTCGGTCTAGTAACGCAGTAATGCTAGTTTAGCATTCATTGGCAGAATGTCAAAGACTCACTGTAACCTCTTCTAAATCAGTTATTTTATTTATTTTAATACAAACCTGGCTTGTACAAGCGCTCCACAGATAAACACAAGTGCCTAGTCCCACACTGAGGACGTTAAGAGACGACCAGTCTACTAGGTTGAGGTAGAAGTCATCCTGGAGCTCTGGAGCATCTAGTACTTTAAATGGAATTTTCGAAATCTTGCGTGTAGGTTTCCTCGGTGACCGCAGAAGCTTCTGGCTGTGTGGGACCAAAGGTTAATAACATTAATTGCAAATAAATACCACTGCAACTGTGAAGGCCACATAATAAATGTAACAAGCATATTATATTCAAACTAGGATATTTGGATGCTTTTATCCAAAGCAACTCACAAACAATTAACGTAATAAGGTGTTAGTTAGTAGCTTGTTAGGGGTCAAATGTACACCCTTTTGAGTGAGAGTCAACCACTCTAACTCTTACCTATTGCTACTAACAGGTGACAGGGAATATGGAGAAACAGCATTGCCATCCTCCTCTGGAAGAGACCGCTTGGCACTTACAGAATACTACAAAGCACAAACAAAAACAAAATAAGCATTAACACAAGTTAACCAACATCACCATGAAATATGTGGTTATTCTATATTCAATCCCCATACACTGAAAAGGCTCCTTTTGACAGGAGTGGAAGGCTGAAGGCGACGATCCTCTGACTGTGGATCTTGGACTTTCTCTATGCCTGCTCCAAGTAGCTCATTCTTCAGCAGCGCAGAGTAGGCTAGACCATCCGCTAAAGGCACAGAAAGAAGGAAAGATGTGTGAGAAGATTTGGTCTGCAAATAAATACAAGTAATTTTGATGAATAAATAAGATGACTGCAAGATATAAATATACAAAAACAATAATACAATTGAATGGAATGGTAAGGACAGACTTAGTTAATCAAAATACTGATACGCTGAACTTGAAAGAGACAAAGATTGACTGATTACCTTTAGTATTGTCTGTTGTGCCATCTTTGGTTTTCCTGTTCTGATTATGTGACTTTTCAATTTCCTGTCAGAGAGGCAACCATCAACTCAGGGTGCAACACACATATCTTACAGCCAAACAGAAGCATGACTGCTCATGGCTAATCCCTTAACATATTTGCAGCATGTTTTGCTGAATCGGAAAAAAGTGGGTTCTGAAAGTCGTACGTTTATGCGGTGAAAGTTCACGCTCCAATTGGCACCTGCTCGCGAGGGAATGAATCGGTCGCCATGTTTGCTGGGGGAGGACAAAGGGGAATTGGTGGGCGTCAGAGCCCGAGCCCCTACTATGGCCTTCTACACAACAGAAGGAGAGAACATTTACAATTAGGAATAAAGGCCAACATTGTTCAAGGAATACACATGGAAAAACATTCTAAGCATAAAAGACAAATTGACGGAGGAGCTCGAAAATCAGCAGATGTTCAATCTATGGTATCGGCTTCAAGAAATAGAACCGTGTTCTAAACCTCGGCATTGACGTCAGACCCCGCCAGTGAGTTTAAAAACAACTATGTTCTAAACTCTGCCATCTCTTGACGCGCATTAAGTAACGCCTCCAGCAGGCGTTGGCCTTAAGACAAGAGTCAACAACTGAATCACTTGGCCAGAGTCCATCACTCTGCTTATTTACAGTTAGAATTGTAGGCCTATATGTTCCTGGTTTTGGGGAGGAGTCAATGCCATCATATTTGAATGACAATGGAAAATACACACTTTTATCACTTAATAATTAGATAAAATATGGCAGGCTTTACTTTCTGCTGTGGATGTCAGATGTGGCCATTGCAGCAATACAATTACAAATACCAATTTATATATTTTGAATTAATACAGAAAAACACATTATATAAATGTAGTAGCCTAATTTGTAAATAAAACAAAGAAACACTACATTGTAGCAGATAGAAATGTATATTTACTTACTATTGGACTTGCATTCTCGTTTTGGATGTTGATCTGCCTGAGCAGCCTGCATTCATAATCCTGGTCCATCCCTAAAGACAGAACAAAACTGTCAATCACCCAGTCAGTCTAGTAATCTATCTAGTAATCTATCTAGTAATTTAGTAAATGCACCTCTTGGTTGACAACATTGAGTATTAGTGCTTTACTTATTTCCATATGTGTTCAATTCGCTTACCTTGTTAATTAATGACTGACTTCTCTTTAATTATTCAGATAACGAAACATCCAATGTATTTTCGTTATAAGAACACTTTTCCTTAATTAGCACTAAACCATAAACCCAGTCATCCACAATCACTTGGGGATCGCCTCCGTCTATTTTTGAAGGAGCTCTAGGATTATCTTCGTGATCTGCTGTACAAATGCTTACCGTACATTACAAAAGCAATACCGTATTTCTGTTTTGGTTATTGCTCAGCAGATCAGTCATAATTACCGATCAGAAATATCTGACCATTACTTAACAAGGGTGAAAATAAACAAAGACCGGAGAATTCAATGCTCAATTATGAAGGCCAGCTGACACCACAGTACCGTACATTATACACCGTACCGTACTGTATGCTAGGTCTTGCAATCAGGCTAATCATTAGCAACATTGTTTGAACACACGCAATAGTACGCTTATAGAACCCTACCGTATGCCGTTGATCTATTATCTTGCTGCTTTGTGTTACCAGTGTTGATACCTCATATAGATTAGCTATTTTAAATGTGTTATTTACAAAATGGAGTAAACAAAACAGTAATGTTTTATCGAGCATTCAATAGGAGTTCGCAAAGGACCATGGGAGTAACGTGACGTCGCCGTTTTTGAATCACACATTTTGCGTTGCTATGGGAAACGCTGTAATCATTTGGTCGCGCATATTATATTCTACGATATTTCACTGTCAGAGAACATGGTAGAAAATAAAGTAAAGTTTCAACCTGAAACAGTTGATAATTGGAGAAAATGTTCAACAGAGTTAACTAGGATTGCAGTGGGTTAGGATGGTAATTTCACTGTCAACTTTGACAGGTAACAACCACTGAAAACACAAGGATTAGGCTAAATGCATTAATTTGGACAATATGGCTAATAATTTCAAATACATTTTATTGGAAAATAAATCGGTACAAATTGAGGATGGCAATGGAATGAATAGAGTACTAGATCACAAGAGAACATAAAAATAAGTACTTGTGTATGTTTAAAAAGAAATGTTAAATAATGAACATTTCTGAACATTCTGGTTAAATAAAAATCTTTAACTCAATTATTACTAAGACTGATAAACAAGTTGATGTTCTAAAATACCAACATGTCATCTCAAAAATATTCAACAAACAAATGTATATATTAATAATTTCACTCAAAGTGCAACAAAGTTGGTACAGCAGATACAAGTACAGTAGTTAAATGCATTCAATAGATCGTACACAGTTTAGAAGTGTTGAATATGCAAATTATGTTCAAAATTCAATATTGCTATAACAACTTTTGTTTTTATAGACAACGGGGAGGAAAACGTGGCTCAACTCTGCAGATTAAAAGGGCCCAAAAATACAAAACAGGACTGCTGTAGTGCATTGCCAGCAAATAACTTGTCTGTACAGGTAAATGCAATATTAGCTACAGGTTAGCAAGCTGCGCTGACATCTTGCGTCAGTATTTGATATAAAGTCAATATGCCAGCTTGTACTAAAGAAGCACCTAAAAACCAGAGCCAGACCATAAACAGCATCACATTAAGATTTCAACATTTATGACTAGTAGAAAACATAGTATAAAATATATTTACAGTACAATCAAATCAATTAGACTAATCAAGGCAGGATTAAAACAGAAAAATATTCTGTGTGGTTATTACTTTGTATTAGCTCATAAAAATTAAAGGCCCAATACTTTATTACAGTAAAATCTTAATTTTCTGCTTAGTTTACAGTTTTGACATTTCTGTGATATCTGGTGTTCAGACTGAAAGCTACTCAGAGCTGCATGTACAGTATTGTGCAAAAACAACATTTTTATACTTTTTTTTTTGTTGTTTAAATTCTATACAACTAGGTTATGATAAAACAGTATGATAAACTAATTAATTCTTTATTGTGTAAATCAATTTTTTTATCTTTTCCGTTCCACATAATCACATTATCTAATGTTGGTTATAAAGTAAAATCATTAAAGGTGACTAATTTCCATATGATTTATAAAGCATACAAGCCGTTTTAATTTACAGAACTTAGTGGTGTGAGTAAACTCAGCACAGAAAGTACAGCAACCAATTAGAGCAGCTATACAATAATAAAAATACTCCCAACAGAAAAGTGTTTGTCGTCTCTTACAAAGAGACAAAAAACCAAGAATAAAATAAGACTTTTGCTATAAATCTTATAATTTTCAAGAACATATGAAAGAAATTGTTTAAATTGCTTAACTAATTAGAAATAGCTAGAAGAAGGGGTGGAAAGGGGAATAGTGAGAAGAGTGAGCAAACTCGTTCGTGGCTAACTCTACATGGAGGAGGTTTTTTTAGGCATGAGATGTAAGCCACTGCACACCTGGAAGCGAGTTTCATCCGATATGCCATACTGCTCCAATGGATCCTGTAATAAAAAATAAAATAAAAATTTAAAAAGACGCTAATTTTTAAGATGTTTTGCTGTCAATGTTGTTGTAGTTTTATGTAATTCTATAGAAAAGGCCTGCCATTAACAATATATCTGTGTCTCTGTAGGATTAAGAAGATATTATTAGGCCAAACCGTGCCTGAGTGAAAGATATATATCTACGTTAGAGCAATGCTTGGCCTAATCACCAAAATAATCCATAAGACTCAAAATTTAAATTCATTTGAAATTTGAATGCAGGCAATGTGCCAAAACAAACAAAAAATAAAAACAATAGGACTGTCAGTAGCATTTTGTATTAACTGACATTTAACTTAGGCAGTGATCAAGAAGGCAGAAGTACCAGGAGGGACAGGAAATGAAAATGCGAATGCTCAAATGTGTGCAGAACCTAAAAATATTTACAAAAAACATTGAACATTAAATGTGTCATAGTGCGGCAATCAGTCTGTGGGCATTCATCTCACCTTGCCAGTGAGCCGGTGTATTTCAGTACGATAGAATATAAGGTTCTTCCTCATATACTCATAGCTGAAAGAAATGAGATGATACAAAATTATGAGACAAGCACAAAGCCAATATGAACACAATGCCTATTTTACAATGACACGCACACGCGCACGCACACGCGCACACACACACACACACACACACACACACACACACACACACACACACACACACACACACACACAGGTAGCGTTACAAAAGTTTCTGAAACCAGAGGAAGGTCGCTTGTACATCTTCCTAGTGAGCAGGCTATGGTAGTTTTTAGATAGAACACATTGCCTTTGTCTAACCCCAGCCCTAGGGAAAAGCTTATGATCATTGCTAAAAAAGTATTATACATTAAAATGAGAGGGAACGTATTTTAAGATAGCAGTCTTATCTAGCAGTCTTGTTCAGTTCCGTATCCTGGTAACCACAAGTCCAAACACACTCATTTGTCATCCGTGTAAATGGAGGGTAAGTGGGTGGGATATATTAGGCAGCAATTGAACATTTTGTCCTCAAAGGTGATGTGTTAGAAGCAGGACAAATGGGCAAGAGTATCTGACCGACTTTGACAATGGCCAAATTGTGATGGCTAGACGACTGGGTCAGGGCATCTCCAAAACTGCAGCTCTTGTGGGGTGTTCCCAGTCTGCAGTGGTCAGTGCCCATCAAAAGTGGTCCAAGGAAGAAAAAGTGGGGAACCAGCATTGATGCACGTGGGGAGCAAAGGCATATGGCATTGTTGCATGTGGGGCTGCGTAGTCACAGACCAGTCAGGGTGCCCATGCTGACCCCTGACCCCTGCCGAATGTGCCTACAATGCACGTGAGCATCAGAACTGGACCACGGAGAAATAAAAGAAGACGGCCTGGTCTGATGAATCACGTTTTCTTTTACATCACGTGGATGGCCGTCACTTACCTGGAGGACACATGGCACCAGAATGCACTATTGGAAGAAGGCAAGCCGGTGGAAGCAGTAGGATGCTTTGGGCAATGTTCTGCTGGGAAACCTCGGGTCCGGCCATTCATGTGGGCATTACTTTGACACGTACCACCTACCTAAGCATTGTTGCAGACCATGCACACCCTTTCATGGAAACGGTATTCCCTGATGACGTTCAGCAGGATAATGCACCCGGCAACAAAGAAAAACTAGTTAAGGAATGGTTTGAGAAATACAACAATGAGTTCAAGGTGAACTCATTGTTCAGAACTCAATCCAATCGAGCATCTGTGGGATGTGCTGGACAAACATATGTCTGATCTATGGAGGCCCCACCTCGCAACTTGCAGGACTTTAAAGGATCTGCTGCTAAAGTATTGGTGCCAGATACAACAGCACACCTTCAGAGGGCTAGGAGAGTTCATGCCTCGACGGTCAGGGCTGTTTTGGCGGCAAAAGAGGGACCTAATCATAATGGTATGGCTGATTGGTGGATAACTAAGTATTTCAAGGACTACATTTAAGGTGCAGGTAGGTCTCTGATTGTTCTGCATTAATATAGAAGAAAATCCTTTCTACCTTGCTTTGACGATGGCATCTATCCATTCCACACACTGCTCTTTCGTGTCACATTCAAAAAAGTACTTCTTCTCTTCTTCATCTAGAAAAACTAAGAAAAAGAAGAGAGATTTAGTCTGGGTATTTATTACAACATCTATTTCATGCCTTAAATCCCAAACATGGTCTTTTATAGCCATAATATACTGTATTATTCCAACCAATGTCGTTGTATGTAGTTATACAACTGATTAGATGTGGTGGAGTGTGTATAGATGACAGGCTGTACAAGAAATTGAAACCAAATCAATATCTCAAGTCAACCATCATACAACCTTGAGCAGGCCTACTAGTTTAAAAACAAGAAGACAGTAAAGCAAAAACCTGCCACAAACCAATTGTATAAGAACATGCATACAGACAACACGTCTAGGTGACTTACTAAGTGAGAAGGCTTGGTTGTGTTCTTTTTCTACGCGACACTGCTCCAACAGCAAGGCTCCAAGTGGCTAGTGAAAACAATATAATTGGGCTGAATTTAGGGTTTCCTCAGGAGGGAATTGTGTATCATTATTGTGTGTATTATACAATAATGCAATAGTAAAACTATTAACAATATATATTATATTGACCTTGTGTACAAGTCTACAAATGTAGCCTTAATACCATGTTGCGTGAAGATCACAGTGTAATTAATGTGCGGCGGGTAAACACGGCCTTACCTCTTCCTCATCCAGACGGAAATAAAACAGGAAATTAACGACCAGCTTTACCAACCGCTTCTTTACAACTGTGCAATAACAAAAAGGACATTACTTAAAGGGTTATTGCCACACAGATAACAGCTAATTGCTGAATTGAATATTTGAAAATGTCATCATCAACAATTAGTGAAACGTAACACAAAAGTATACTAAATGCACACAAAGCCTGCCAACATGTTATTTACCATCTCCTTTCTTGTGTCCTCGCATACCCAGCTCTGCGGTTCTTTCTGAAGGTTGGCGGCTCAGGGAGACTAGCTCCTTCTCGTTGAAACGCATCACGGCTTTTCAGGGACAAACTACACCACACAAGCGGATAACTGGACACTCGACTGGCTTGCCACTACCGTATACAGTATTATGCTTATGCCATGTTTCCAGTCCCCCACAACACGTAGCCTAGTACAACGTTATTATAGCGACCATCAAGGAGACACTGTTACCATACCGGTATCTCAGATCCCAAATGTATCAAACGTGCTTTAGCGTATTGCTGTAAAGTACTCAGGACCCTACAAAGTGGACACGCCTCTGACGTGTCAAACAACGCGAGGATTCTCGCGTCCGGTGCAGAGCCGGAAAAGAGGAATATAAACGCGACGGCGAGCAGTACGGGACAAACGATCACATTTACATTATTTATGTAATTATAGTTTATATTCGTCACATCAGCTAAATATTTAATATCTAATTATAATATTACCGTCACCAAATAATGTAAAGCGGGATTGTTGCCTTTATATATGGCTCCACATTTTTAACGTGTCCGTCAAAAAGGTATCTTACACGTTGGCGCATGCGCACATATACTGTATTCATAGCGTGAGCACAACGTTGAGAAGTTGGTAAGTATCTGAGAAAATTAAATAATACACTTAAATGTTTTACGTAATATATGTGCACATTTTACAGTGCGTTAACTGTTTTATTTTGTATGTATGTATAAATAAAGTGGTTTGGTTCCGTAGACTATTATTATTCTAATGCTAGGGTGTTAGCTTTGTAGCTAACCAACATCGTTATGCTATTGTGTGATCATCAAACGCATTCTTCCAGTGTTTCACTACTAACTTTGTACAAGTTAGCCATACCATTATATAGCGTTAAATAGCTCTACATTTAGAACAAATCCAGTCTCTGCCAAAGCGATTAGAGCTACCGTACTCTTATTGCTGTAGACTACGGTAGGCAAAACGACCACCTGGCAGATGCTAAATAATTATGCTACATTAAATAACCTGATCTAATGAACATTGAAACGGGCCTGCCTATACCGCATGAATGATGCTAAACGTAGCCTAAATATCATATTATGGTTTGGTGACACACTGTACAACTGAAACCTATCATTATAATGAAGTAATGTATATCTATGATTCTCTGCAGGGATCTGGTTTGGCTGTTAATAACTGCCCGGATTTAGCTGGGCAAGGTTCTGTGTGATTGAGTACATCGAACTGCAAAATGGATTTCCAACATCGAGCCGGCGGGAAGACGGGGAGTGGTGGGGTGGCATCATCCTCTGAAAGTAACCGGGACCGACGAGAGCGGTTACGTCAGCTGGCCCTGGAAACTATTGACATCAACAAAGACCCTTATTTCATGAAGAATCATCTGGGTTCATATGAGTGTAAACTGTGTCTGACTCTTCACAACAATGAGGTAAGAAGGCACAAGCTAACTAGTAATAACTAGTACAAAAGTGTTAATGTCAATGCTTTCAATGTAATACTTTTTTATTTTATTTTACAGGGCAGTTATTTAGCACACACACAAGGAAAGAAACATCAGACCAATCTGTAAGTTCATATCCAACAACTGAACATGTATATGTGATGTGTGGACTATATAGAACATAACATATTTTGTGTACAGAGCAAGAAGAGCTGCCAAAGAGGCCAAAGAAGCTCCTGCCCAACCAGCACCAGAAAAAGTAAAGGTAGAGGTCAAGAAGTTTGTAAAGATTGGTCGACCAGGATACAAAGGTGTGTTTTCTGCATGGCGCAGCTGTTCTGTCATTCTTATAATCACACATCTCTTATTTTAGGTTGTAATGCTGTTTTTGTTTTATTTAATATTTAGTAACCAAACAGAGGGACCAAGAAAGCGGACAACAGTCTCTACTCTTCCAGGTTGGCATGTTGTGTGTTTGCTATATAAAGATACATTTATTTCCAAGAATCATTCATTCAATAGTCTTCATAGTCTATTGCAGTATTCTTAAAGTATGAAGCGATCCATTACATTTAGATACAATGTATTCCCATTGCGGGAACAGGGTATTTTATGAAGCCAACTTTGTAAACCTGATCTTCAACTTCTTCCTGTCAGATT
Source organism: Forbesichthys agassizii (assembly GCA_026546735.1). NCBI lineage: Eukaryota > Metazoa > Chordata > Actinopteri > Percopsiformes > Amblyopsidae > Forbesichthys > Forbesichthys agassizii. Next base: position 9,404 of record JAODLL010043764.1, on the reverse strand, counting down.
GATTACCCAGAGATTGCTGAAGGAATAGGACCCAGGCATCGCTTCATGTCCGCTTACGAACAGCGAATTGAGCCCCCAGATCGTCGCTGGCAATACCTTCTTCTGGCTGCAGAGCCATATGAAACCATTGCTTTTAAGGTATGACAGATCTCCAGTTTTGCTGTGCTTGCATGCCACGATATTTCTCTGTCCGTAACTTTAAAAAAAAATGTGTTTCGTTTAAAAATATTTAGGTTCCGAGCAGAGAAATTGATAAAGCAGAAAACCGCTTCTGGACCCACTGGAACAGAGAAACCAAGCAGGTATTCACAACATGTTCATACTGTATAGTGCTAGATAATATGCATTAATATATCATTTTAAGAAAGGAGTCATGTTTTTCCATGCACTGTTTTTACATGGGTTGGATAACTGCTAAAAACCTCAAATGCAAATTTATGAATACAAAACCCGAGCTTACGTTCTACATCAAAATTACGTCTGTTTAGTCTGTTTTCCCCAAACTTATTTCATTAAAAAAAAAAAAAAAAGATTTGACTATATTGCAAAAATATTTTAGGGGCTTTATAAGTACTACAGTATGATTTGACTAATGTACTTATCCATTTGTTTCCCCCTTGTAGTTTTTCCTGCAGTTCCACTTCAAAATGGAGAAAGCTTTAACCCAGTCTAATGCCCCTCCGCCCCAAGCAGTGAAACGCCCCCCTCCTCTCATGAGTGGGCTTGGGCCTCGTCCTCCAAATGAGTCCATGCCTCCTCCTCCTGGAGGGATGCCTGGCCCCCCTCTTCCACCCGGTGCCCCGGGCGGCCCTCAGATGCCCCCTCAGATGCCTCCTCAGATGCCAATGCCTCCCATGCCAATGAGACCCCCGCCTCCAGATGGACATTCAATGCAAAATAACTGATTAAAACTACTAGTGGCTGTGATGGCGACCCTTCGTGGTTAGCTATGATAACGCTGTGTCTGGCTAAACTGTCAAGTGTTTGTTTTCCACGGAACTGGGGAGCAGTCTTTGATTTCACAGATGACAGTATCATTCTTTCACTATTTACATTTTAATTGATTTGTCCTTCTATAGGTCTGTTGATAAAACTGTTGTGATTGCAACTGTGTACATGTCCACCCTGTTTTGTATGAAGACCTTTTATGCAGTTCAATTGTGCTGAACATATGATCTTTTAAAATATTTTTTTGTTATTAAATACTATGAAGAGGGGAAAAACAAACATGTCTTGCTTTGTTACTGTCAACATGCGTTTAAATGAAATGCTTTTCCTTAAGTTTGGAATATTAAAAATTATTCAGCGATTCTAAGATAATACTTTTTTTTTGGGGTCAAATTCAGCAAATCTCTTCTTTCAGTCCACTGTTCTGTGTGTATAATATAATCTGGTGTTTCTATAAGGCCCTGACTCCCTGAAATGACAACACAAACAAACTGGTGCAGAATACCATTATTCCAGCCTTGGCAATATGTCCAATTTAGCGACAGCATTTGAGGGGGGCCCCCTATGACATGGAAGGGAGAGTCCAGTCCGAGTTGATAGTTAAAATATCAATGTGCTTTCTCTACCAATAAGTGTGCTCTTTATTTCACCACGACCAGCTACTCTTGTATAATTGACATGCTAAGAGAATGTGACACTTGTTTTATTTGGCCATTAAGTGCACATCCCAAAAATGTTATTTCTATTTTTTTAAATGGGTAAAACATTTGTTCCATTAATCAAAATCCACTTTTCACTTTGGATATTTTGAAAGTGGAAAGCACACTTAGAGGTTCACTATGGTCAACAGTCAAAAGTTGACTTGATTTTAGAAACCAGTTTTCTATTTTAATTGTAAAGTTTGGTTGGTTGATTCTTAGAAGTCGTGAAACTCAAATGATTTCAAAACAAACACTATGTAGACAATTTTACATCATCACCAAGTTTTCTATCTTCTTCTCTTTCCTCTAGTCTTTTGATATTGATGTGTATTTCCTTTTGCTCATTCTCCTTTCCACTTTCCTCTCTGAACCTTTTACTCCCTTTCTTACATTCTTTAACCATGTCTCGGTCTCTCTTGGCTCTCCTGCCTTTGAGTTTCCCCTCTCTTTGTTTTGTGAGTTTTGTGTCTGGATGTGGCCTGTTTCGGAAGCCTCTAGATGACTTCCCCACTGCTTTCCTCTTTGACCTATTTGTGTTCCCATCATCTTCATCCAGGTCTTGCAGCCACCAGAAGATGACCTCCCATAGTGATTTCTGTGACTGAGAAAAGCACAGGAGGTATTATATGTTAATATTTGTGTAAACAAAGCCACTATCCATTTGGAGCGCTCTCTACTCCTCTCCCTACTGATCTAGTCCGGCCAGGGGAGTCAACTCCTAGTCCTGCGCAGGGGACCGCTTGACCTGCATGTTTTGGGTATCTCTGCTCCAACATATCTGTTGGATTGGGTTGTTCTCTATCTCTGCAGAAGCCTGATAACCCTTGAATCAAGTGAGGTGGAGCAGGTTAAAACATGCAGGGCAGCAACTCTCCAGGACCAAGATTTGACATCCCTGCCCTAGTCTTAACAGCATTCTCTACCCCTCCCCACAACCACATGCACACATGTGCATCAAATATAAACTGAGCTGGGGACATGTGGTTCTCAGGGGGCGCTATAACACAATCTAGTCTTCAAGCAAATACAGAAGGTGCCCTTTTTACCTCTTGTACGTGTGCTCGCTGTCTTAACACACTCGACCTTCTCTCGCGCAGGCCGACATTCTCGTCCTTTGGTGCTCGCTGACCACGCAACGTTTCTGTGTTGAAAGCAGACACTCAGCAGTCATGGCATCACACCATTCTATTCCTCAGCCTGCTTTTGTTTGCCCAAAGGGCACACGCGCGCACACGCGCGCACACACACACACACACACACACGCACACACACACACACACCGTTATTACTTGCCATGTAGTCTCTGAAACCCGGAGGTGACCACCAGGATGGCAATGGCCACAAACAGGCAGCGGTTCAGAGTGACATTCTCCCACGGAGCGTCAACCTGGGCCACGTTCTGCACTGGCACGCACTTATGCAAAGACGCTGAAGAGGAGAGAGTATAACAGACGAGGGGTAATATGTGACATTATAATAGATTAGTGTGGAAGATGAGAAACGGAGTGGAGGGACTTACTGGGGAGGCTGGGTTCTCTGTGCAGACTCTTGGGTGCTGGTTGTTGTAGAACTGGGTTAGCTTCCTATATGAAAGCGGGATATGCAACATTATGTTCTCAGTGTTATGTGTGAAACAAATCAAGCAAAAAGTAGTACAGGTTGATTTCAAACTAACCTCTTTCACTTTTCTGCTAGCATACATTTCTGGAAAACAACAAGTGGGGGTTTTAAGCAACATACATGATGATGAATAAGTAGTGTGTGTGTACTACTACACATTAATGTAGGTTTGAAATGATGCAATATGTGTAAATTCAATTTTACTTAGAAATGTTCACAATATTAACTTGGTGTTAAACCTGGTGTCATATAGTAGTTGTATATGTACTGAACGTTTCTTAGCCCCTTATAGCAAGATTACTGCAGTGGAATACTCCATGTGAATAGACAGGGATCACATTACAATGGCCTGGGGGTGATGTAGAGGTGTGCCATGTACAGCATGCCATAATAGACACAGTCTAAAAGTCCTGAAATAGAAAATTATTTCTATTCTTGACGCAGTGTGTATTTATGTGTGTGTGTGTGTGTGTGAAAGAGGGTGGGAGATGTTCACCTGATCTGCGAATCTGACGCACAGGTTTTTGCGGTGAAGCCTCTGTTCTCGGTGGTGTTAATTCTGCTTCTGTTGTCTTGTAACTTCCCTCCATCCCTCCCTGACCTGACACACAGTCAAAGTGTTAGAGAGAAAGAGAGAGACTGAAATAAGTTTATTTAAATGTGTAATGCATTCTGGTCTTTGTTCTCAATGATCTCAATCAGTGATGTGACTGCCAGCTGTTTTGTTTTGGTAAATATTTGGCCTAAACAGCTGCCATTCAAGATATTTAATTATAAATTCAACGGCCATACCTAAAAACACAAGAGTGGAAATAGACCCACATTAAAAAAAAAACTGTTGGTTAATCTGTAAAATTACATCCAGCAGATCTGATGCTGCTGAGTTAATAACAGCCCTATAAATAGATGGAGAAAGGCCTCAAGAGAGACTAATTAATGCTTATAAAGTACCAGTGCCAACCGAGGAACCAAAAAGCTGATGTTAGAAGCAGCACACGGTTATCTTCATTATTAATTAAAGTGTAACCCTTGTTGACAGTTTGAAAAAGACTTACCTATTTTGGTATCACGGTCCCCACAATGTCTTTTTGGAAACCCTTTGTCTATGAGCTGTTGTTCCGTTGCAGGAATGACAGCAGTCACCCCGTGAATGGTGTGATAGCCAGGCACAGGTGGTAAACAAAAAAACGCGAGGTGTCAGTCAGAGGGGTTGACATTACTGAGCTGCACGCAGCTGTCATGTCCAAACAGAGGGAACAGTGAGAAAGCAAGCAGGAGCTATGAACTATGTATTTCTGGAGAAAAAAATATGTTCTTTTAAGACACCTTCTCTATGCCGCACTTTGTAACCACAATGCTTAATCACAAGGTTTTATTGTAGACTAATTAGTATTGTATTACTGGAAGCTCTGAAACGATTACTGCATTTGTATTTGCTCTTCACACTGCTTAGATACACTCTATTTCTAATATGAGTACAAATACTCATGTAGTTTATACTGTATGTACTTGTAGACAATGTACAATTTACAGTATTGTGTTTAAAGTATACCATAGGGCTGATGTTTTATGGTCTACCACCAGAGAGCGCTACAACTGTATCTATCATCGATACAGCGACATTCATCTTGTTATTTGCTCAATTGATTCATATGGATAATCAATTGGTCATTGATGCCTGTAGTGTAGTGTAACAAAAAATGTGCGATGCTCGTGAAGGAGGCGAATGCGTGCTTCAGGTATTCTTTTAATTTACAGCCATAACGTTTGCTTATAATGGGGAAGTCTGTAGTCATAGCAGGCTACTGATATGATTTGCCTATACTCTCACTCTCAAGTGTGTAGTCCCAATGATACGGCTTCATTACTAGCCTCTTAACTATCTAAAAATGCACATAGTCCAATGTGAAAGTATTTTCTGTAAACTCATAGGGTCTTGTAAAGCAGCAACGTTCCTTAACCATTCTGTTTTAATATGTTAAATTCTCCCAAGATTGGGCCAAACACGTAAGGAATGTTTCAAGGACAGCACTAAGTGTGGACACAAAAGGCCTGGTAAAGTCAACTAACATTGCCTCAGGACTTCTTTGTTCCATTTTCAGACACAAGAGAGACGTGGGCTGGATATTATGCTTCTGTCCCCCTGCTCTTACATAACGGGAACTATACACTTAGAGGACAAACCAACAGTCCAGCCACTGTGTTCCTGTCCATCCTAAATGAGGAACATAGTGGAGCATCATATAACATTAGCCTGTATAGCTGAATTCATACTTGGACTGAAAGACCTTCCATTAGGGTAATGGGAGAAACATTGCCAAAGATTGCACAAACCTGAATACATTTTCTTGGTGGCGGTAATGGGATTATACAAAGGGTTACCGGCAGTTGGAGATTAAATGCTAATAGGGATAGAAAGGTACTGTAGGTTAGTATAAGGTTATCAGGTGGCTTGACCAGCAGGTTAATCCGGCATTTAAAGTAGAGAGTGCATTCAGTATTCAGGGTGATTTTCTTCTTGTGTCACAGCCTTTTCTGGAAAAGCATTTTTATTTGGGTAAAGCAGAGCCAAGCCACACATGCAGCCTTGCTTGGCTCACCACGGTTTGTTGTTGTACAGAGGACTTCCAGCAGAGTGGCATCTGCACTTCTGATATATTATTCCAAACAGGCCCAGGGTGGGTGGATGTGTATGGGTTCCAGGATGAGAACACCCAGAGAGAAATCTTGAAATGAATTTCAGTTTTTACTAATACATGGTTCAGATGTTGTGGTTGGTGAAGTGTGGACACTGTGTATTCTGGAAGACCTGGAGAGACCCAGCCGTGCTCTAACCGCTCAACAAAGCACACCTGCGCCAAATGAACCTGTCTATTTTTATATTGGTTTTCCATCTGAAATGTGGAACAAGCCTGGCTGAAGTAAAGGCTTATGTTGTTTCTCTGCCATTGCTTGAAATGTGAGGCAAGAAACATTGTGTTCCTTGTTTGTCTGGCCCACATAATCATAATAGAACATTTCCGTCTGAGGCTGCATGCATTAACTATAACAAAGGCACATCAACTGGTTATGTCTCAAACAGAACCATCAACTTCACCTGTGTAATTCATGTGCTTTTTCTTGTAAGGTATTCAATCTAGGGGACACATACTTTGCATATTTGGAAGGAATCTCAAATTATATACATTATGATTTACTATGCAACATTCAATTATGTAAACATAAAAACAATTATAATACGAAGACGCCCTACACACTTAAGTGTATGCAGCATTGCAGTGGAATAATGAGCTACTAGGCTACTTGCCTGACCACCTTAGACATACTCTGATCAAAGTCTTTATGTTCAACATGTTGACACTGAAAAAGCTTTTTTTTAAGAGATGGCTCCTTACTAGTGCCATCCCAAAGACTTGTACAGCCTGCCCTGCACTTCAAATATTTCACTGACGCATGTGAAATACATGCATTTGCCCAGGCCACACTATCTCATGAATTCACTGAGCCTTTGATCGTCAAATGTAACCGACCAGACCGCGGGGGCAAGCTCTGCTGGGTTCATGAAGGAGCGCTGCATGCTAATCTGGATTCTGCCCACGGCAGATAAGTGTTCAAGTGTCTCATCAATGTGATAAACTGTCATTCATTCTGCCACTGCAGGAAAGGGAAGCAGAGGCGTAGTGTCCAGAGAAATAGAGCTGTGAGGTGGGGGAGAAAAGGAGGAAGAAGGGGGTTCCTGTCCCTGACATGTCGTAGTCATGCAAATGTCTGGTTTGGACACACAGGTAGGTGGTCACTGTGGGCGTTTAGCTTCATCTGCTGATGTTTTTGTCGAAAATGTGTAGTGTAAAATGAATGCACAACGGTGAGACAAATACAAGAGTGTTTAATAAGCTGGAAAGAGAAATGTCAGCTTGCCGTTTATTATACACTGTCCAATGCTCCCAGACAGTTTTTGTTGACCAGTGTGTGTCTCTCTTGCCTGTTGAACAATTCAGTACAGCATCAGTGACAACGCTATTGCTGCATAGTTGCAGTTGGTCCAACACGACCATGCAGCACCCTCTCCTAGCAATAGAACTCAGCAATAGTTCCTGTGTAAATGTAAGACTAGTGTGTATTTTCACACATCAAAGGCATCAAGCCCCTAGTACTGTCTGTAATGGATATGGTATATATGGTGCACACGCACACCTTCCTACCGTGTCGTAGGGCTGTGCTCTATTGATGGAGTAATTTGCCCAGGGAAGATACTGTGGTCTCTGGGGGGCTATGCATATTAATTACCATCTATTCATCTGCGCCTCCTCAGCCGCTCAGCAGGCATCTGAGCTGCTGTTCCAGCCCAGTGCTCTCCACACAGCGTTTGTCACTGAGTGCTCACACATCTGCCAGGAGGGGCTAGGTCTGAGGCCGAGGCACACTTTACGTACACTAGAGGTTTGTCCATGTGGGTGTTTTATGGCCTCGATCATTTCACATTGTTGACCAGTGTACCTTGGGCGTTCCAAATGTGTTATCATCTGTAAGCTTGTACCGGCGGGAGAGAGCTTAACGTAACCTTTTCACCCCGGTTTTGAGCCTGTCTCCACCCACTGTAGTCAAGGAGCTGAGTGAGGGGAGGGGGACCACCTTAACATCAATTCATTTTGAATTGATTAATTCATGTATGATTGGAAACCAGGAAAGACGTGTAAAGCCATTTGCAACCCATAATTCAGATTTGTATTAAAATGTCATTACAGTTTAGTCCAAGTATTTAGTTTGCAGCTCAATAAAACACAATATACTACAATTACTCTTTAATACTCATCACAAGGAAAGAGCAACTTGAGTGCCGTAATAAATTAATAAATTCTGATTTTAATATGTAAGAAAAGGGACAGAAAATCACCAACTGTAATATTATAAGTTCATGTAGGAATCAATCATATTGCCAGTCGCACTACGACTACTGCTTCTTAAATTGACACAGCACAGCTGTAGACTTCTCCATTTTGATGCCTATGCAACATATTGCACAGTTAACAGCGGTGTTTTGTACATTACATTACATTTACACAGAGATAATTATTCCTGCAGCCTGTTCTCCCTCAGCTGAAGGTCTATAAAAGAATACTTACTTAAACACTATGCAGTATGAATTGTGCCGCTGTGTGCAAGCTATTCTACTGTTATGTTCTCCTTTGTGAGAACATGTGCACTGTGCTCTCTATCCAGGAATGTTGGTAGAGCTGGACATGTTTTTCTTGTGTAATTACGTATTGTTGGCAGTGGAAAATTGGTCACAATCAAAAGCATTTATGTGGGAGGTTTGACCCCCCCACACACCCTCTCTCTCTCTCTCTTTCTCTCTCTATCGCTCTCATTCTCCTTCCTCTCTCTGCTCATCCTTATTGTCTGTCTATGCATGGCTATGATGATCAATAACTCATTCTATTCTTGTGACTTTACATGATGCAGTTGGTGAAATCAATTTGAGAGAAGGGTTTCATTCATAAGGAGGAGCATTGGTGCAGGGGGTGTCAATAAGAATTAGCACTTGAGGTTTGTCTTCCAAACTGCTGCTTTTCAAAGTCTCGTCCGGTCAATAAGTTTCATGTTTACCTGCACCCCTCTCATACCTCAGTGATCACTTCCAATGGACCCTGTTCACAGACACTACGATTCATGAAATGAAGCGTGGCATGTCCCGTTTGAATTAGGCATTCACATTAGCAAGCATCGACGATACATTGATGTTGACGTTTTCCAGTCAGCACACCTAAATCCCAAACAGACCCTTTATTAATCGCATGAACAGTTGTGTTTACCCTACCACATGTAGCATATCTATGAAACAGGGCAATGCTAGCTTTTCACACTACTAGATCAGGTACTGGTGGTTCCCTTGTCATATTGGCTTTATCTAAGCCATCACCCACACTGCTGAGGTGAATGTGAACCTCTGGAATTGGTATGCATGTTTTGGTGAAAGAGCTGATAGAAATGATTCCTATCAGTTAGAAATGTTTGGTGGAGCATGTCACTTGTGACACATTTCTCCCTTGCTGTAGCCCAGGGGTGGGGAACCCTGGTCCTGGAGAGCCGCAGCCCTGCATGTTTTAGATGTCTCCCTGCTCCAACACACCTGAT
>JAODLL010043742.1:0-20492 GCA_026546735.1 Forbesichthys agassizii | reverse complement strand
CACATTGCAGTCTCAAAGGGCTTTACAACCTACATTTCACATGGAAACAAACAACACCCCCTTAACCTGATCCTCCAAGGGTGCCCTGGTGACATACGCTAGGGCCCATGGGTGCAGACTGCACCACACAACACTATCCTAGCCTTGGCAATGCGTGTCCAATGCTTCTGAAGGCATGGCATTAAAGGGCTGTCAACAAGATCTATCGCTGACTCCACCTTTAAGACCATAAAATGACATTATTGTGCAAAAAATAGGTATAGAATGAGTGTGCTTTAGTTTGTGTGTGTGTGCGCGTTTGTGTTCTTAGAATAATGCCAACGGAAAGCAGCCAAACAAAAAGAACTGGAAGTCCTAAATGGAGCTTCCCATGTGAAAAATATAAATGAAACGAACATGACACTGCAGCTTTGCCTCATTCGGTGATTCCCAGAAAGAGAAGAGTTTCTTTTTCATATATCCAACAAAAAACAAAAAACAGTTACAACCTCCAATCGGTCTCTCAAAATTCCTTGTCAGAAACACCTTCCAATCTGTTTAGATACAGTGTAACTGTGCTGTGGAGGCTGATAACTGCAAGGAGGCAGTGTAAGAAATTGAAGTGAAACTACATAAAGCAAACGCCTGTGGCTTGTCAAGTATCGCCGCTGTCAATCCTGCGATAGTGACAGGTTGTTATCGCTGGGTGCTATTGAACCCCGCCACTCTCACGTGTGTTGTTAACCTCATAATTGTTTTGTTTTATGTCACACCTCTCAACTGAGCTATTATTAGCAGAAAATGTCTGTACGACATACTGCGAATCTGCACGTCTCACGGTAGGGATATAAGATAGTGTTGATGAGCTTTGCAGTTGAGATAGCAGCTACACTTTTACGAAAACGTAATCATGTATACAGTCAACATATGCTTTTCTGTGGCCTAGCACAGGACACTGAATGGTTTGTTCCTAGGATCAGACTTTAGAAGCAAAACTAGCCATCCCGCAAAGACAAACCTAAACTTCAAATGAAGAAAGAAAAAGGTCAAACAAATGAAAAAAAAAAAAATATGTATACAATTTTTGCAATATGAAGAAAGAAGGATGAAACAAAACTTAAAATTAAATCACTTAAGGCAGCTCGAGTTATTCTAAAGAACGCTTGCTAACTTCGAGCTCAAATCAAAACAATATCCCTCCGCAGCACCGCTCCACACATCGAAACACATTGTGAAGCAAAGCTTAGCGCTACGGCTTTGTTGTTGCGAGCGGTGTTCGCCACTTTGTTTATGTTATTATTTACGGAGCCAGGGCAGTGTAGAAATACCGTATGATTATTTCAGCACGCACAGAACGGTAAGCTAGCGAAATACAAGGAGATATTTGGAGAATTTGACAAAAAGCTTATTAGCTTACAATTAGCTTGAAACAGCTGACTATACCTTTAAAATACAATACCCCAGCAGCATTTAAAAGCATGACACACGTGCAGTCTCTCTCTCTCTCACCCCCCTCCCCCAAAACACACACCCTCACCCACCCACACAGGACAGACAAGAACAGGAGTGGAGAATGACATAATTGAATAGGAGAGAAAATGTTCATCCTCTTTATTAATGTTAAAGAGACTCTCGGCTTCAAACACAAGCGACACGCCCACTGTGCTGCCATGACATCACGTCCTGTCGTGATTAGGGAGTCACAGTAGAAGAGAACACTTCAGAGAATAGAGTACATGTGAGAAAAGATATTTGTATGTGTTCACGTTTGTGCAGGGATACAGTAACACTGTTAGGCCTACAGATGGAAGCGTGTCCATTATTCACAGCCCATTAGGTCTGAGTTGTGTAAGCAGACAGCTTAAAAATAGGTGATCTGAAATATGTTAATAATAATTATAATTAATGGTTAAAGTAATCAAATAAAAACAAAAACAATTCCAGACAATTCCTTTATAAAAAGGTGTTCTATATATAAAATTCTCCAAACCATTAGGAGTCAGAATTTCCCCATAATATTGTGGCGTAATAAGTTCTACTCTTCTCGACAATTTCTCAGGCAATCCGCTTGCTTACTTGTATCCACACACACAGACTAATTGTAACAGGGCAGACAGATGAAACACACAGGAGTACATAAACATGCGAGCCACTGCTCAGCGTAAGACGGGGGATACTCGGAACAAAGGAAAGTGGATAACAATCTCGTGAACACGAACATCTCAACAGAGCGTCACAACACGGCATCTCAAACAGAGCAAACGCAAACAATAATCCACTTACTGAAAGTAGTCCTCCAGACTTATATGCCCTCACACCCACACGGCTAAGAGCAATCCGCTGATGGCACGTGCGGGGTGCTGGGAGCAAGGGCTTCCACCGCCGGCCGGTACGCACACCAGCAAAGCAAACCCAGTAAACTACAAAGTACACTACCATTACAGTCATACAGTATAACCATGTGATTGAGCCTATTTATACCATCAAGTCAAGAATAACCATTCAACTGAACTGCTAAAACACTGATAGCCAACAACACTGCTATGTGATAATATTCCCCAGCCATATCAACTAGAAAACAGCCAGTCAGCCAAATAATATCAACGGAATAGGCTATGGTTTGCAGGGAACTCTAATGCATCGGAGGCAGTGACCACAGGCCAGAGGACAGGAAACACAAACTATGGAATAGCCTTGGTCGGCGTTTAGTTACTGGTAGGCCCCCGATGACACAGACGGGTCGATAGAAACTCGTCGCCGGAAAAACCATTGGTTTGGCATGCCTGGCATGCGCTCTTCTCTTCAATGTCACTCTCTCGGAGCCGACAGCACACCAACAGAATACAGGATACACTAAATAACAGACAAAGGAACGCATGATATCCTCCAACCTTATGCTCTACCTAATACCTACCCCCACACCAATGTAAACGACACACACTGGCGAGACAATCGGCTTTGAATTGTCCAATGAGATCATTATGCCCCGTTTGCATTAATAGCAGTAACTTTAGGCAGTATCAGGCACAAGACATTTTTGTTTGCTATGGTCTCCTTATTCATCCAGTGGAACGGAACACTCCAGTGGCGCATATCGATCGGGCTGTAACTACGTCTTGCATGAACAAACCAGGCTATAGTTTCACTAGATCAATGTTGGTGTAATAAAAAAGATTTTAGGTGAATCTGTTAATTTCATAACTTTAGCATATTAGCCTATAGGCTTATTCACTCAGATGGACTTCACTTCCTTATGCAATAATAGTTTACAATTACTTTTCTACAAACTTATTCCAATGCAAAATATTCGTTTTTGGGAAAAAATATTTATTATTTACTTAGAACAGTAAAACAACAGGATGCAAGCAGGCAGCAGATCTCAGCCATGGATCTTGAGCACACAAGTTGTTTCTTCTTCTGTTGTTTACTGCCTGTAAACTAGTGACTAGCCTTGCCCCTTGAGGTTCAAAGTGGTATTACAAGGATTAGAGGCTGTACAGCCCGGAATTATGTTAATTTCAGAAAATATCTCTACAATGCAGTACAAGGAAGAATTTGACACATATCAAAACTTATATTTCTTAATCTATAATTTTTATTGGGTTTTTAATGGTATAAACTAAACAAATTACACATAGGGTTAGGGTCACCTTTAAAACAATGCAATGTGTTAGTATAACATAAGACGGGTCATGATACAGCAAATTTCAACTTTCACTTTTAGAAAAAGGTGGAGTTAGTGATTTGTTAAGCTACCGTATAGACAATTCATGCATATCTTGTTGCTCTGGTCTTCCTTTTTCATCCCCAAACAACAAATCTCACAGGGGGTTTGTTAAGTGAAGTGAAGGGAAGCTTTGTCAATGACACAAACCTAGCAGTGTGGATTTCTTTTAATTAGCACACTCTTCAGTTGCCCAGATGTGCTAAGTCAGCCCTCTTCTATTTTGGCACTCTTTCTTTCTCTGCCTCCTTTCAACTCCCAGACGCAGAGACAGAGAAAAACGTTAAAAAGTTAAAAAGAAGAAGGCCACTTGTTTGTTGGCTGTGGGCAGACTTAATTAATCGTCAAGGAGACTGACACAGCCCGGATGTCTTTAGATCTTCCTCTCACTCGCGGTCGCTCTCATCATTTGTATAAACACCTGTCCAGCAATTTCTCCTAGAGGACGGATGGGCAAAGCTTCGAATAAACCGATGCCATCTTCTCTAAACTATATTGGAAGTCCATGGGTGAGACTCATATGAAAATCAAGAGCAGAAGAGAAGGGAGCAAAGAGGAAGGAGAAGTCTGCTACTTTGTCCAGGGAGGATGGGGAGACCCCCCCCCCCCAATTCAGTTTCTTTCATTCTCGCTTTTATCCAGGAAAGCACAGACAAGTTTGGCGGCTTGCATAGACTTGAGCATGCAGAATGTTCCCAGCCCATAATGAAGTCATTACAGGCCAATAAAGGACACTTTTCACACTATATGGGATGAGATAAAGAAACGATAGCATAATATATTAAATATAAAAACACCCCACCACACACATATTTTACTTAAGTACCAGTTAACCTATCGCCTATGCGTATAGCGCAATGAATGTACACGTAGGCCTACATGTTACATGTAACCTTACAAATATTAAATAATCTGCAGTCTTGTTAAATGAATGTTAGCGCGCACACATTCCCATCCAATTCAGCATTGTTGTTCAGTCGTACGCAACTCCCAGATACAGCCCAATACTGCAGCTATAGTCACACAGGCTAATGCTGTGGAGCCATGCCACCCTGGAGGTCGTAAGACACGTGTAGTGCTTAACACGCAAGGAGAGGGTTCATGCTAGGGGCCTTGTAGAGGTCGCCCGCAAAGTGCATGACATCCCCTGTCTTTGCTCAGCAGACAAAGGCCTGCACAACACACACACACAGTTCTGGAAATGCCTCTCGTTCACAAACCCCTTGGAGGGACGTAAAAAAAACCCACACAGTCTTTTCTGGATTTATGTCCCAGCTCCTTTGCAGAACATGAGACTAGCACGCACACACACACACCATACTATAGACCACATGTTTCACTACCGTACAGTTGGACTAGCATCACTGTGGTTTTCCTAGTCATATCCATGTCTGCTATGCAAGAGTGTTGCGTTTACATACCCCAACCTGATTGGCTGACTGGCAGTGGGTGGATTTACTGTAGGTGAATGGTTACAATCCAGACATGATGACACACCTGGGTCAAAACCTAACGTCCGTGTTTTGGCTCAATGGCTAAAAAGTTTCACAATTAGTCCAGCGCTTCTACACAACTGACCACACAACTGGAAAACGTAACACAATAAAACTGTCGAGCAATTGATGCGGTTATTTATTTTGAACCCTGGAATTTGAATGCGCTCCAACTCCAAAACTTTGAACGTGGGTCATCTTAGCACCACAGCAGTAGATGCTCCAGAATCCCCCCACCCCCTTCATAGGCATGGCAACCAAGCTGCCGTCGTCGTAGCAACGCTGCCCAACATAGTCGGCTCTGTTTTGAGTCTGCCTTCTGTCAGGCTAAAAAGAGCGAACGGCAGAGCGATACACACGGCCAATGGCAAGGTTACATAGCGTAAAAAAAAAAAAAAAAAGCCAATCACTAATACAGTAAACAGAAGACACACTTTACTACACTACGACAAGATGTGTGTATCATCTGTGGAGTCTGCGCTCAACACACAGGCGCCTATGCAGATTCAGCACCAGGCCACAACAGATGCTTTCCTAATGCCGGCTACCTGAAGGTGGACTAGATTTCGCTTTAAGACATTTTGAACAGTCCAGCTACATTCAGGAGAATGACGTTTACTACAGTCTGTGACCAGAATGTCATGAGTCCACAACATTACACTGATATATCTACACTTAAAACCCTCTTTACTTGGTGCTACGAGTTATCCACAGAGCTAGATAAGGTGTGTGTGTGTGTGTGTGTGCGCGCGCGTGCGTGCGTGTGCGCGTGTGCGTGCAGAAGAGAAAGAAAGAGAACGTGTGCCGTTGTTAAGATTCGCAACGGTTGAAACACTTGAGGTGCGACTGAGAATCCATTGCCACGGTTTGCTATAAATAACACGCAGCCTTTCTGTGTGTGTGTGTGTGTGTGTGTGTGCGCGCGCGCGCGCGCGTGCGTTGGAGAGACAGGCACAGCTGAATTGAGCGGTTTTTCAAGTGCCACAGCATTGTTCTAACCACATTCGAGGTGGTAATAATGGTTCACATTGCACTACCTCTGACAATAGCGTACAGTGGATTATCTGCACTATGTAGCATTTTATTCCCTTTGTTCGTTCACAATGAGGCGTTTCAGATCACTAACCCAGAATTCATATTTACTTTCTGGGTTGTCCATCCTACGGTTAGCATCCACCATTAGCCACGTTTAAATTCACACACATATTTAGCTAATTCAGACTTTTACAGCCAGGCTCACGGACGGAACAAAACAAGTGAGAACCTCGGGAGATAAGAGTTATAAATACGTTTAAAATAAAGTCAAAATATTAACGACGCAGGACCAATAACTGATCAATCAGGTGTGTTCGTCGGGTGTCAGTTATGTCGTGCGTGTGTGCAGGTGAGTTTAAGACGCATGTTGCCAAAAACAGAAGAGCCAGTGGGGCCTCGAAGGAGTAAGTCACAGGTCGTCTTTATATCCAGTGCTGCCTGGTGTTTTCAATCAGTCGGCCGTCACCCTGGAAACATAGTCACTGTTCCACTACAGCAGCACTACCAGTCCCGGCCACATCATCGTCACATTGATTATTATTCAATAAAGAAGAAGAACAATGAATCATTCACAATCAGACATTTTTCATCTTAAGGCAGGGTTGGTCATTCTCTAGTCTCAGCCTCCTCCGTTCATCAGCACTACGTCACATAGGCAACTCTGTGCTGAATGGCTGATGCATATACCCCTGTAAGCTCGACAGGGGACTCTCAGACTTTCTGGAAGGAATACTGTCGATATCCATTGGCTGTTCGCATTGTCACTACTGACTCACAAGTACAGTATGTCTCTGTAATTTCCGGTGCAACAATAGCGCAGTGGTTTATTTACGAAATTGTATCTGTAACAATAGCCTACTAATTTTACAGATATACAAGACCTGTAAACAGCCAGAGTCCTGTTGTTTAGTTTTCCTCATTGCACGTTTAACATCCGACGTGGTAATTGACTGTTGTTTGTAGTCATGTATGTCAATCAAAATACCTTGCTTGTCTCATAGGCCGTTAGCCAGTGCTGTGTCCCAGACTTTACGTATTGTAAAGGCTGGCTCTGCGAGAGCATTTGAAAACAAATTCAAAATCAGAAGCTCAACGCCACACATTGAAACACATTGCGATGCCAAGCGGCATTGTTGTTCCTATTTACAGTCGGGGCTATGTAGAAGTACCGTATTATTTTTTCAGCACACACAGAACTGTGAGATAGCAATATGCGCAGAGATATTTGGTTATCTATCTTACAATATGTTTATTTATTGCTGACTATGAGACAGTTTGTAGGATACTGGATCTGATATGATACGACAGCAAATATGTATAGCTGCATGTAAATACATATATTAAACATCAGTATCCATCATAACATCGTTTTGTAGTACAGTAGGAAGAAAAGGACAAAACCAGAATATTAAGAACCACCGAATCCAGGTTTGGTTCACCTCCAATGTTTGAAACCCACCTAATAACCTAATGCAAGTCATTACTGTAATTACCCAACACTAGCCTAGTTAAGCACGTCCCTTTTTTAACGAGCAGTGGCTGGCTGATATGCTGTCTTCTTGGATTCAATTAGGCCTTCAGCAAATCACTCAAAGGGAATGTTAACGGTAGGAGAGGCCAATCCCTTGAGATTATATCTACTGGCTAAGACTCACTGGTGGATAGTGAGAAGACACTATAGCGGATAGACACTAGTGATCACCCTGGCGAATTGGCAGAGGCTGCGTGAGCTGCAAACAGACGAATGACTCTAAATATCTGAACACAGCTCACTGTTTATATTTGAAACAGCTGTCCACAAAAGTGTGGGGTGGCTTTATGGGGTAGAGTAAACATGGTCTGAGGCTAGGCTGACGAGAGACAGAGACAGAAACAGAAACAGAGACAGATGGAGATAGAAACAGATAGATAGAGAGAGATGGATAGAGAAATTACACAGTGGAGACATTTATTTGAGAAAGTTGCATTAAGGAAAGAGAGACAAAATGACAATGGGAGGTAGACAAAGACGGACAATTCGAATTTTTCAGTACCTAACCGTCAAATGTAAAATGCCCACCTTACACCCTTTGTGTGTGTGTGAGAGTGGTTTTCACTAGTTTTCATTAGTCTGAGGCGAGGTTGACAAACTGCCTTGTTTGCGCTGGCTACGAAATTGCTGCCAGACAGAAAGAGGCTGACACACACACACACACACACACACACACACAGAGACAGAGGCACTGACAAATTTGAATTCACCTAATCAATCAGCAAAATGAAAAGGGAAATCAGTGCCATGATTGAGATATGACATGTTTGCAAGTGAGGTCTGTACTACATCAGTGACAGACTATGCAATTCATGAGTGATTCCCAGGACCTCTAACACGATACGGCAACACAAGTCCTGCAGAACCAATCCTGCTTGGGTTTTCACCTGCTACCAACCAGTACTACACTTGGGTTTCTAGTCTAACCCAAAGAAAAAAGATAAAACTGGTGCACAGCCACATTGCTGGAAACATCTCATTATCCCACTGTTAAAATAATTGGTTGGCCCGTGTTTTGCACTGTGGAAAAAGTCCCACTTGGAAGGGCTAAAAATCCCTCCTTCCCTTCAGATAATTATGGAAAAGGAGGGGGAAAAATGATAGATACTGTAGAGTTTAAATCTAATTTAAGTCATGTGAAAACATTCTGTTTATCTCTGTAGGGAACTTCAGCATGCATGTCATAGCATTCCATAGGACTAGGTGACCAGAATAAATGTGTCACAGACACAAACCCACTAACCACTAGCGAGGCTAACATTCATTACCGATCATGAAACACATACTGTCGTCTTCTGACACACTTACCTCTGTTCTGCCTGCGCTTCGCAAGCCTTAATATGAAGATCCTTTGTGACATGTTAGCAAACATTATCAATAATGGAGCACACTGTCCTCGTATAACTGTAGTGTAGCTAACATCATCCTAAACGCTTCCTTGGGCATAAGTACTGTACTGTGGAGAGGCTTACAAGTGCACAACAGAATACTATAGAGAACGTGCTATTAGACCAGGTGCTATTATATAGCACAACCAGCCTATGACTGACCTGTCAAAGATCAACAAAAGTCCTACACAAGCCAAAAAAGTCTAACAAAAGCGTAACCCCATTTTTTGGATGGCTTTTCCTTAAAACAATTTAATTAAACAAGTACCGAAACCTGGGACAGATTGATTTTACCACAAATCGGTACAAGTACAGAGTTCGGTACCAAACCTTAGTAATATGTACGTTTTTGTAAAACTGGTAACGTTGTGTTTGTGGAGTAAGCAAGGCAAAGTATTGCAAGGTATTTTCTAGCAAAATTAAACTGAAAACACTAGTTTTCAGGCATGATTATTATCTAGGGCATTATTATTTACGATGTTTATATGTGCTTCGTATGTCTAATATTGTTGCTTATATTTGGAAAGTAAACTAGTCCCGTTTTCAGTGGACTTTTGGCACAGGTGACCGCAAATTATCCAAAATTGGTAGTACAGCAGACCACTATTCAGCTACGACGTCGCTAACAAAAGCCAGACTCCAGCCAGCACCGGATAACCCTTGACGAACAAAGAAACTATAAGTGGATGTACCGAAAAAAGGTAAACCTGTGATTGCTTTTGGCTCGCCGTACCTGTTATTGTGTTGAACACTGAACAAGCTGCATGCTGTCCAACTAAGTCTTTGCCAACAAAAGCATGCCGTCTGAAAAACAATATTTTACCATTTGCAAATCTCTCAATCTTTGTCATGTGTAAATCTGATTCGAGGCAATAGAGTTAGACCTACAACGGCTAGCCGCTTAGCTAGGAGTGGTATGGTAATGTAGGTCATATAATCTTTTCCATTCACGGTCACGTCAGCAAAGCAGGCAGGACACAAACATCCACCGGCCTCTGCACTCATTACTTTACACCAGCTATTTGAAACTGGGTTCTCTCTTCTTGAACACAACTCTTTTAAAACACATTATTAAAATATTTTTTCAAAATAAATATTTGGAAATACACACCGTTAGTGCTTTTCCGAATAGCATATTTGAATTATTATCCATCCCCATCACCCTCCGCGGTGCCACGTCACACATCAACACGCATTGTGAAGCAAAGCGTAGTACTATGGCATTGTTGATGTGAGCGGTGTTCACCGCCTTCTTTACATTCCTATTTACAGAGCCAGGGCTGTGTAGGAGTAGGAGGATCAGATTATTATTTAAACACGCACATAACGGTAAAATAGCGAAATGCGAGGAGATACTTGTTGAATTTGCCAAAATGTGTATTAGCTTACATTTAGCTTGTAATAGCTGACTATACCTTTAAGTTGAGATAAGCATTTCTAATTCAATACAATTAATCTTCAGCATGGATCTGCTAGCGATTCGCTAGCTGTCCTTTCTGTGTGTTGACCAATAATTTGGTTTTCCTACACAGCCCTGGCTCTGTAAATGTGACAAAAGTGGTGCAGACCGCACAACACTATTCCAGCCTTGTCAACAACACGTGTCCAATGTGAGGGGTGGAGTTCGGAGGGAGCACAGATGGGAGGCGGCCGTTTGTATGGATGTCGAGGTCAAATATCAACAGCCTGGTCTGCCGCATCGAGTCCTCCACCATTAATGGAACACAACAGACTGTGCAGTTCTACTCATGCTGTGTGTTTTGGTCTCTGCTAATGCATTCAATTCACATTGTGTTCAGGACCGCTCGTATTATGACTAGAAGCCCGGGGCTAATCCCCCTCTGTGCATTGCGTTGCGCTAAGCTCAAGTGAGGGTTAGACAGATGTACCATTTGCTCAGATCAGAGGGTCAGTGCAGACGACTTGATCTTTCCTTTATATGACAAACTAAAACAAAATGATAACATGAACAAGAGCTTTCAGTCTTGTAAAAGACAAACAACCATAATGGATGGAGAAACAACGGATACGGATAACAAAATAAAAAACAAACAAACCCCAAGGACACCTCCAACCAGACACACACACATACACACACACCTCCCTCTATGGCATCAGGTACGTACCGGTGCACTTCCATCTTGGAGGCTAACAAGCATCGCTGACTGAGGATGAAGTTTGAGGCTTTGCAGCGCGGGCCAGAAGATTCCATCTGCACGGCTGCGCCACGTAATCTTCTCCCACAACCGTGGGGCTGCCTGCTGCTCTAGGCTTCCTCCCTCCTTCCCCAACCCCAAACCCCCCCACCCCCACCCCCCAACCTCACCCTTCCCCAACCACCCTCCTTTCCCCCCCCCCCCGTCCTCACACCTCACAACTCCCCAAACGTGCCTCCTTCTCCGTGCCAAGCCTCCCTCCCCGTGCCTTCGGCCGTCTGCCGTTCAGCTGTCTGGTTCGATCGCAAGCCGAGGTACCCCCTGCTCTCGCTCGCTCTCTCTCTGTCTCGTTCACTCTACCAGACTGTCAAGCTTCATAGTCGAAACTGGAAAGCCAACCCCCCGCCCCCAAAAATCCAGACGACTCCCTCCCGATTCCCTCCTTATCCATGCGTTCAGCGGCAGAGCATTAGGCGTCCGTACGGGGTGGGGGAGCACCTCATCCTCGACGCGGGCGCTCAGCTGCATCTGGCTCCCCTCATCGCAGCCAGCGCCTCTTAACCACCGCTGCAATGCCAGGGGTATCCTGGCAACAGGCTTCCCCGCTCGTCGCATGCCGTCTCCGTGGCAGAGGTTGCCAGAGGAGCGGTGCCGCCCCGGGCCGCAGGGTGAGACAGACTTAAAGATTGGGGTGGGGGGGGGGCGGGGGCAGGTTGAACTCCTACATGCGTGCCTGTTGCACCTTCTGGCTCTCTTGAGCCCCGTTTCATCACGCCACAGATCACTCCCCATCATCCGCCCAGCCTCTCCCCTCCATCTCTCTCGTCAGGGAGGGAGGGGAAGCCCGATGAGTCTTTGGCGTAACGAGCAGTCAGATGTAGAGACGCTATAGGGTTAGAGCAAAGTTCCCGCGTCTCAAATACAAATGCATACCCCTCAAACGCAGTACACGCATGCACCAGGTGTATGCAGACTCTCTTACACGGAGTGGGACAACACGCGTGGATTTATAGTCATCGTCGGTATTCTACATGGTGCTTTTTGCTGCAGCTAATCACATGTCCGTGAAACGTGTTTACCACTTTGATTAACGGTGTGCTGAATGAGCACGAATCCCAATAGGATGATACACAGCAGAGCACGTCGCTGCTCTTTGCAAACAACGCGGTTGAGCGTGTTCGGTTTCAAAACACCTGTACGGAGCCTGGCTGCCACACACACACACATACAAAACACACACACCCACCCAAGTCATCCCTTGCTACATAGCTTACATTATCACAGAAATAGCAGTGATGGATGGGTTTTCCAACACATTATAAATGTGTGGATAGTGTGCAGTGGGTACTGTAACCGCATTCCGTATGCAGTCTCGATGCTTTGCCATTGATTCAACACTGTTTGGGGGGCTGCTGTTATTATGCACGGCAGATTGAGAGGTTAGTGTCATTTTAGCATCAATTTCGAGCCATTTAATCGTGCAGGATGGGCATGGCAGACACTGTAGGTGTGACTTTAACGGGGCATATTAAGCATTACTAATAAAGCTATGCTTATATTTTTGTACATGACAACTGATAAGATTAGATAAGGTCCAAAATGAACATCTGACAGATGAGGCCATCTACTGTACTGTACACAAGTGTGTGTGTAGCTTGGGTGGATTTGCGTGTTTTAATAGCCATCAGGCAGTGTAAGGCACAGAATACACCAGTGAAAAGGGTAATACAAACGCATGCACAGACACACAGAGACCTCTTGGAGGTCAGAACAACAAGCGCTTGGGGAGACATGACTTCTCTCAGCATGTCAACACGCACGCACGCACATACACGTACCACTGTCCTGGACATGTGCAGATTTTAATAAGCACACAGACTCACATCGTACAATGAAACTTTGATTGGCAAGGGGGACGATAAAAGAGAAGGACGCAGCAAATAGATGGGCTTCCCGAGGGAAGACCACAAAAGTATTCAAATAGCATCTGCCATGGCCTGACTTGCACCGTGTGTGCGCTCCGAGCAAATGCCATTCTACTCACTGTTGCGCTAGAGACAGGAAAAGACGGCTGGAGCACTGGTAACCAAGGACAACAAAACAAAAGGGGAAATTAGCAAAAGAAGGGTCAGCAGCAACATGCGTACGCCATGTGTGTTAAAGGCCATGTACCGTGCTTTAGCAGAACATATGTACCCTGCTAATTAGTACGTTTCCCCCTGCTGCATCCATTATCATAATATGGGGTTCCAATTGAAGATTTGAGGTTTAGACCCACATCTGGGTCATATTCGGCCATCCGTTACCCCATAATCACTAAAGAGCTTGAGTCGACCACCACCTACTACTTAGCCCGACCTTGAGCGTGAAATTTACGACACTGATAGTTAGTCTCTAGCCTAATGTTGGATAGATCCAAAGCATTGCTCAAGGACACTCCTGGGAAATTTGGTATGCCGTTTTGTGGTCATGCCCAATGCATAACATAGCAGAGACCAATGTGTAACTGTACCTGTAGGCGTCCTTTAGCAAGATGAGCCTAACCCCCTAACTGCTAAATGCCAGTGGATGGTCCTTGCATGGCAGCAATCACCATCGGTGTAGGAACGTGTGTGTGTGAATGGGTGAATGTGAGGCAACATACTGTAAAGCTCTTTGGATAAAAGCGCTATATAAATGCAGTCCATTTACGTGTAGATAAATGGTTCCCACACACAGCTGTAATTTAAACACTACCTTCGATACAACTTCAGGGACAATACATCACCTTCAACCCTCCCCTCTAATCAAAGCCAACCGCTTGCCATATTTATGTGCACGTTTGTTTGTGGGCACAAGGCGAACTAGGCTAGATGATGGCACCGGCCAACATCAGCAGTCCTCGTGCCCAAAGCCGGCGAACATCTTACACACACACACACACAGTAGAGATTGTATTTTCTGGCTCCTGCAGACAATAGCTCTCCACTCAATATCCACTAAGAGTATAGTCTGGATATCCTGGTCACATGAAAGTCGGCTCAGCCACTCTGAAGGGCGACCAATCAGCAACAAGTAGGAGGTGAGCTAAGTATTATGTTGAAGTCAAACATTTTTTTCCTAAATGTGGTTCCAACAATAGTGGTGGTAGTAGATCTAGAATAGATGATGCCACAACAGCTGCAATAACAGCAAAATGCTGCGCCTACCGCATTGGTACAGTCCAAATCTTATTTCACAACACCTTTCGTGTTGCTGAGGAGGTGGTTATAAACATTTGGTCTCGCTATCGTTTTGGTGGGAGATAACCAACAATGGAGTTGTAGTGTCTAATTATTTTGTAGCTGAAAAAAGGCCTTTGTTCATTCATCCGGTTTTCCTTGTGCAGGCAGACAGAGATGGATGGTCATTATTTTACATGGAAGCACATCAAGGCACACTGAGCGCATGCTGAACTCCGTGGACGGGGCATTGTTCTATCCACTTTGTCAGCCAACCCCAAAAAACAAATGAAAATATTAAGTCAAGTCATGGCTTTTGGCAACACTTCTCATCCAGCAAGCTTCTTTCAATAAACAGGTTGTGGGTTTAAATCTCTTTCTCCATAAATAAATGAATTAAAACAAAGAAAAGTGCATAACAATTGTTGCAAGGGTTTATCATTAGGCAGTATGATCACAACTGGCATTGTAGGAGTTCTTCTGATGCAACGACAAACTTTTCTTGGTCACACTCAAGAATGGTGAGAAAATAGACAGGCATTGTTGTAGGTGTGGGAAAACAGGTATGACAAAAAAAAAGAAAAGAAAATGATTTAGGTGGCAGTATAACAAAAGATTTTTCAGGAATTTGAGCACGTCTTTTCCCCCCAAAATACAAATATGCTATTCAGTAAAAGACAAAACTACAGTTGACCACACAAAAGTGTACCCACAGCTGGCATATTGATGGAATTATAAACACTTTGTGCACTGGACATCAAGTACCATCAATTTGTTAACACAGTAAAAAAACACCCAGATTATGTTAAAATATTCCAATACAGTTTCCAATACATAAAGAGTCTTCATCCATATCAGAGGATGAAATAGTAATTCAATGCCGTTCTCCAGCAATACAAGGCCGCACAATGCTCCCTCTCTGGACCGGGACAATAACTCAGTGTTGTAGTCATTGGACACTCACCACTTCCAATGCAGACAATTATTTCACTGTTGCTGGGCGAATTTGCACAGCCGCCTTGTCACCGCCGGTAACAGGTGACTGACAGAAGGACAGGCAGTCGGGCGGTTAGATGTAAAATTAACGCTCACAGGGGAGATATCCACGTGAAGCACATATAGCTCAAGAGAGGAAAATGACACAATTGATCTCCATCCATACTTCTGTAATATTAAACTACATGCCTGCATATTAATTAAAGATAATGATACAAATTGAACGGGTTACATTGTTCAAATTCATTGCAGATGTAGGCGTAATATTTAACAGTGCCTATATTAGTTAATAATAGACTGAATAAACACACAAAAATACATGATTTCTGACAGATACCAGATTATTCTGACCAGTAATTTACCAGAGTAAATTATCATAACATCTCACACACACAAAGTTTTTTTTATGTGCCCTTTCTATTGGGCAGAGTATTCATAAATAGCCCACATCCTGAGGCAGGAGGAGGGGATACGTGCTCTGTCACCTGATGTCAGTAGAAATCCTATCCACTCTAAAAAACCCTCCTGAATGGGGTCTGAGGCTCTATTATTAAAAGGAACACCGATTAAAAAGGAGGATCTTTTAGCCAGCAGCTCCTGATAATGAATGAATGCGCAGAGTAGGCTGAAGTTGATCGCTAGTTTCCAGTTTGAATGGAGGACACCATAGACAGAAATAGAGACATATGTATCGATGATAGATCCTAATGTCTACAGATTAGCAGACACTTAAACGTAAAGCTAACACTTCAGAAGGGAAATACATTTTTTAAAAGGCAGACTGGCTATCCAGTATTAGCACTTCCATCCACCTACTACTGTTTATAAGATGGACATTAAGTGGCATCAGAACCTTTACCGCCCACTACCGCCAATGCCAAGCGCAGAAAACTTACGAGTCACGAGTCATTTCGGAGTCGACAACGGGCGTCTCGGGCACCTTCCCTCAAGAGTGAAATCTCTCAGTTCCCTCTGGGCTCTCTCTATCTCGACAGCTACCTGACTAGCTGGTTGTCTCACTGCCTGGTCAACTGGCTGGCTGACCGCAATGACGACATCAGAGGGAAACGTCGAGCGGCATTCAGACAGTGACAGCAGGGGGGAATATACCCTCCCACAAGTCCATGTTGAACCCTAAACCCCCCCCCCCCCCCCCAACCGACCCAACGATGCACCTCATTGGAGCGGATGCTAAAAGTGGAGCAACTTTGAGTGAGGGAGTTTCATTGGGGGTCATTGGGTAGGGTAGCCACCAGCAACCCCCTTCCCTTCTCTAGATGCTAGTCCAGAAATAGACCACATTGACCGACATGCGTCATCAACTGGGATTATACTGTATAGTGATGATACTAAATGCTGAGTGCTGATTGTACTTAAACAACATTTGGTATGATAAAGCAACATGTGAAGCTTCGTTTAATAGGGATATCTGTTGCAGAACATAGTTAATGTTTCAAAACTAAATTACAATATGGTATGTTACATTCCAAAATGTGTGCCAAACTAATTATTTCATAGGGGAGTTTATTAAAGATTTACAAGCTAGTGGTTGGTTACTCTTAGTGGAATGAGAGACCATTAACAAGACTTTTGTCAATTGTGTGCCACCTTCTGTATCCAATCTTAATGCTTGAAAAATGTGTGTTACCTTCTGTATCAGATCTAAATGCTTGGAGAATGTGTGTTACCTTCCGTATCCGATCTAAATGCTTGGAGAATGTGTGTTACCTTCCGTATCCGATCTAAATGCTTATAGAATGTGTGTTACCTTTTGTATCCTATCTAAATGCTTGAGGAATTTGTATGACATTTCCCAGATAGATTTAGATATAGATTTCATGGTGTAATTTGACCCATCTGGTTTTAAAAGGTCACCCACTGTCTGCACCATGGCTACAAGCTGCATTTAGCCAGATGCATCCATGGTCAAGATTAAGTTGAGCGGAAAGCACTGTCCAAGGACTGAAATAAAACACTATGGATCGATGCTTGTGACAGTGTTTAAAAAATAGGTGATGTTTCCTCTTCGATTAGGTCGACATCTTAGTTTTCTGTCTAAATCAAACACAACTAAGACAAACAGCCAATGGATGCATCTCCCAACAAAACTGAATATTGCATAAATCCTGCAACATTTTCGATATGATATTGCGCAACATGATATTGAGTAAATGATACAGAGGCAATATTTTGTGCACCCCTCCCTACCCAGTAGGAGGCAAGGATCTGCCAATGGAGCGTGGCCAGCCCATGCTCACAAAGAGAAGAATATCGGGTCTGGTGACACCGGTCTATGAAGACTAGTCAAAGTCAGATTCCACAAACGCTTGTAAGAACACAATAAGAAAGATTAGTCAAAGTCAGATTCCACGAACGCTTGTAAGAACACAATAGGAATAATGAGGACAGATGTGATGCAATACATTTCCCCAGGGTGAAGACAAACTGGTTTGTAAACCAATGTATTTCTCTTACGCTTTTAATATTAGGATCAACTGTAATGTTTAAAAACAAATTTACCCACCTGAAAGTCCCGAACAGGGTCTGGACCAAGGTTCATGTTTTTGTTACTTTGTATACATTTGATCTGAGTCGATCAGAGTACGTTTTATTTCACACTACAATTTTACAAGCGAACTAGAACTTGGCCTGACGTACCTACACCTTGTCGTCATCAACTGCATTTCCCTATACTTGACATTGATTGGTTTGTAAATGGTTGTGTCTGACATCTGTGTGTTGTCAAGTCGGCGTTTAAGCAGCATTTTCCGAACGAAATGAACAGAGAATAATGAATGAACAGATTCATTTAGTTGCCATTAGAAATTATTCGCACCAATTTGGCTACTTGAGACTTGTTTGAGCTCAGAAACCATGCAGATATTCAAGGCACGTTTATGGCTTCATGATGCCCATGAAATAGAACCGTGCTCTAAACCGCCAGTGGGCGTTGCCCCATTAAAAATAACTAGTTCTAAAACTCTGGCATCTCTTGATGTGCGTCAACGCCTTCAGTGGACGTTGGCCTTGTGGCTGCACATGTCCCCTCCATGTCATCCACACTGCTTGACAATTAAAGTGAGTTCAGTAAACTGCAAGCTTGCCCACTCATTCATAGCTCCTCTCCGTCTCTCTCTCTGTCTCTCTCTCTGTCTCTCCCTCCCTCCCTCCCTCCCTCCCTCCCTGTCTCTCCCTCCCTCCCTCCCTCCCTGTCTCTCCCTCCCTCCCTCCCTGTCTCTCCCTCCCTCCCTCCCTCCCTGTCTCTCCCTCCCTCCCTCCCTCCCCCTCTCCCTCTCCCTCTCTCTCTCTCAGCCCCTCCCACCCCACCCCCTACTTAGTGGAGCTCTCTCCTCAGCCAACCTCCCCGGGCCATTGATGTGGTCTCTATGGCGACGCACTTCTAATTCCGCCGGAGGGGAGCGGGATTAGTGAGACGCAACATGGCAACGGGTGAAAGCATGTCACTGTGTGCATGAGAGAGAGTTACACACACATATTGTACCCATACTAATTCAGGCCAGAGAGTAGTGTGGTAAATGAATGGGAACACCCATTATATTCAGCTAGATACAATGACTAATGATTTGCCTTAAACTTTGAGACATTTTTATTAAAAAAAAATTTTTTTTTAAATAAAAATAAATTTTAAAAAAGGACTTTCAAAGCCAGTCACACGTGCATGTGTGTGTGTGTGTGCGCGTGTGTTTGTGTGTGTGCGCGCAGCCAACAAAGCATTTGATTGGGTCTGAGCTGCTGGTGCATAGTGTGACATCTAGTGGCAGACTAGATCAGACATAGTTCCTTTAATCAACAATCGGTAACTCCGGTAGCATGTTGTGCTTTAGGTTAAGAGCAGCACGCACACGGTGTTGAAGATGGCAAGTCTCCCATTTACACTCATGAACTTAATTACTGTAGTTTCAGCCAGGCTGGCTCAACCTGCTCCAAGTAGAAACTTTAGTTTCGCTTGTGCGTGCGTGTGTGTGTGTAAAACAAATCACAGAGTGGTGCAATGCTGACTTCACTGGCCTCACAGGAGCAAGCATACGTTGTGTTTGGTAGCAACACAATATGCTCTAAAACCGCCATTTATCAAACTCGTGTGATTTTCATTGTGGACAAAAAGAGGAATATGAGATGGAAAAACGGGGGCGAACAGGGCAACAAAGTTCTGTAAAGGAATTTCCTGTCCACAAAGAAATCATAAAAATCGTGTTTCGATGTCCAACTGCAGTGGGTTACAGCTCCCTACTCATTTATACTTACGCTTACCAAAACGTTACGACGCCAAAAGGAGAACAATGTTTTCAATGTCAATGTCAACCAAGTATTGGAAATACAATCTACCAATTCAAGCATGAAATATGACTTAAAGTTGGTTTCTCCCCATCTCTCCCTTTAGATACAGAGGCCGCTGCCTCCCCACACAGTGTAGAAAAAGGTAATCATAAAAAAGGTATGGTTTCATGACACATTAACTGTAGCTGATAACGTCAACAGAATCTTAAATACAGCTTCCCTGGTGAGTGAATGACAAATGTGAAGCTACCCTTGCGCAGTGACTCATTTTAATGTCACAGCCTTTTTGCGTCGCTGAGGAACAACTCAGTGCCAACTGTCATCTCGGAGAAGGTCTGGGGATGTCGTCGACAGGTTACAGCATTGACAGTGATAATTCATTTATATTCCTAGTCCAATACGGACATCATTCTATTTACTTTTGGTAGAGACACTCAATGTCAGTTGGCAGAGCAAGTGATTTGCACAAATTTAAGTATAATTTTAAATGTTCTCCTTGTATCTACAGTTGCAAGAAAAAGTATGTGAACACTTTGGGATTACGTGGAGTTTCGCATGAATTGGTCATAAAATGTGCCCTAACTTCATCTAAGTCACAACAATAGAAAAACACTTTCTGCTGAAAATAATACTACACAAACATTAGATGTTGCCATGGTTTAATTGAACATAACATGTAAACATTCACAGT
>JAODLL010043731.1:0-20494 GCA_026546735.1 Forbesichthys agassizii | reverse complement strand
CCCCCCCCCCCCCCCCCCCCCCCCCCCCCCCCCCCCCCCCCCCCCCCCCCCCCCCCCCCCCCCCCCCCCCCCCGTTATACGACACTGAGTATTTGTGTTTGATTGTTTTCCGGCCTAAATTCCGCCTGGTTCTTTTCACTACATTCCACTCATGTTTACACTCCACATGATTTGTGAGACAGTAGAACGCAGGACAGGATCCGTCGTAGACCACAGACCCTCTGTACCTCTGTCTGTCTGTCTGTCCACAGAGTGTGTATGAGAGCAAGTGTTCCTCTGCTTTCCCTGTACTCAACACTCATGCATGTGTGCTGATGTTTACTATATCATAAACTTAGCTCAATGCAGTACAATGGAATGTATAACAACACACTTTATTCCCTCATCTGCCAAGTACAACTGTATTTTTGTGATAATTTCTAGATAAATTGGCAGTGCTCATCTCTCTTTTTTCCAAGACAGTATTATGACATCAGACCAAGTATTGTAGATGCACAAAACTAGTAGTGAACTCTTATGGCAGGGTTAGTCATTATAGAAAACGCTTGCTAACTTTGAGTTCAAATCAAAACAATATCACCCTGCGGCCCTCCGCAGCGCCGTGGCACACATAGTACTATGGCTTTGTTGGTGTGAGCGTTGTTCACTTTTGTTTATGTTTCTATGTAGGGAGCCAGGGCTGTTTATCTGATCTTTTTTCAACACACACAGAGAATAATAAGCTAGCGGAATGCACAGAGAATGCATAACACGCACAGAGAATGGTAAGGTAGCGAAATGCTAAGAGATATTTGGTGAATTTCACAAATAGTGTATTTGATTATAATTGGCTTGCAAGAGCTGACTATACCTTTAAGTAGCACCCTCGGATTGTGACAATATTAACAATGCGACAACTTACCCCTGTGACAAAAGCCCTGCATGGTCTACTGGAGATAGTGAAAGGCACAGGTTCAAGAATTCCCGATAACCAAAAGCTGTTAATAACCACAAACAGCTTTGTTCTAGTTGTGAATATTTCCTCTTGTGGGCTCAAGGGCTAGAATTACAGAAAAATGCTGCCATGCAATCCATATGCTAAAGTCCCATTGGCAGATGTCCTCACCAAAAGAAATACAGTGAATAAATAAGCCTAGAAGCCCTACTTAGACGGGAAGACAGGTTTACGAGGGGGAAAGGAATACATATATTAAGGTAGGGGGGTGCAATTAATCATAATTTCATCGAAATTTCGATTTTGGCTGCTAATGAGCACAAAAACAATATAATTGAGAACATTTTTCTATTGTGTACATTTTGTTTTGCATAAGGACGTTAAAAATGAAATGTTTAGTATTTTTCTTAACTTTTTCTTAATCACTCCGTGCCTGCCCTTGAGTGGGGACAGACAACACTCACAGCGGAGAAAGTTCAGATGTCGGCCATTAACCCCGCTCCCACAAGTTGACTCAGAGTAGACTTTTTAAGTGTATTTTTGTGCTGAAGCAGCCAATGAGAGAGCAGCTACTAAGTCACATGATCAGTCTTCCTGGACACAAGCAGCTACCAGTAGCTAATCAAAGAAATGTGTATTAAATTGAATAAACGATCATTATAGCACCAAATATTTACAACCTCTCTTCTTTGGATTTAAATATGTTTAGCTGCACTTAATGTAGTTGAAAATACAAAGGTCTGTTTGTGGTTTCTGGTGGCATTTAAAAATCATCATGTGTTCAGATGGAGGGAGAGGGAGAGATGCAGCTTAGGTCCCTGTGGTTCTCAAAGTGGGTGTCGCGAGGTGATTTTCAGAAATGAAATGACATTTTAAAATGAATAGAAATAGCATATTTTAGCCATAATTGTTAGTAGTAGTACAGCTTTTATTTGTATACATAACTATGATTAGGGTTGGGTACTGTTCACATTTGAATCGATACCGGTGCTGGTACGGTACCTCAAATTAGGTACCGGTACCTAAACGGTACTTTTTTCGGTACTTTACTCTTTGTAATAATAATTTGTATTCATTTAATTGAATGTTGCCTAGGAAAAAAAATGCCTGACTGACTCTTTACAAACAACATGTTTTAGGAGTTCTGCATTATTGACCTGTGCCTCTCTCAGGTTTATTGAACATCCCCTACCCTGCTAGTGTCTATGCTGAAGCAGAAATTCGTTATATTACGTTAGCGTGGCACACTTTCATAGTGACTTTAAATGTAGTTGTAGCCTACAGGGTTACATCCGAAATGAGGACGGTGTAAGTATTGCCGCTGTAAACAATAAGACTAATTTGATCTGAAACCGGAGACGTAACCTAATTCCTGTCTAATAATCTGTCTTGCGAGACCACCACGATCTCGCGAGGTTGATAGAGCAGGGGTTAGGTTACGTCTCCGTTTAATTTCGCTATTACTCGTGACAACAATTCCTCTGGCAAGTCAGGTTAGCTCTATCATACCGCCTCAAGAGTTTGCTGTCGCCGATTCTACAGCGGTCTGTTTATCTCACTGCTCCAGTCTCAACTGCAACTATTTAATGTTTTACACAAACCGCCGACAATGCTTTGCCGAGAGCTGGAAACGATGTTGTGCTGTGATTGGGTCCCCTTGATGGGATTGCGCATATTACGCTTCACTTCCAGAATGATAAATAGATAAAGAAATAGTAAAATAAATCAAATAAAGAGCTATTTATCAATTGAACATGAAGAGTAGATACTGAAAACTCCTTTAGTCTTTAGTCTTTAGTCAGCGAAAATGTAGCAATCTATAAATTGGCCAGAACTTTTTTTTAATCGAAGCTCCTGCAGCCAGCAACTGGATAAATGTAACCCTCCATGACAACTGGGAGTAAAGTAGAGAAAAAAGGTAAACCTGTAATTTATTTTGACTCATCGTAGCTGTGATTGTGTTGAACATTTAACACACTGCAGGCTGTGCAGGGATGATGTAATCTTGCTTGCGTTTCTCTCTTTACATGCGCTAAAGTACATAAATCTGGTACCGTTTGATTTAATCTCAATCGGTCGGTACTCTTAAAAGTACCGAGTTCGGTACCCAACCCTAACTATGATGTATTGTGCTATTAGCCTATATTTAAATACTATTAAATAATATTATGGCTGTTATGCTTCTGTCACCTCTAGGGATAAAAGGGGGTCTGGCACTGTTATTTTGTTAGTTTGGGAATAGGCAAAGGATACTATTAATAATGTTAAAATATTGTGATTTCAGTATTAACCAAAACCATTGTGATTACGATTTTATTCATAGTCGAGCAGTCCTACATAAGTGCTCCTGAGCTGGATCAGCTTGCCTTTTCACACACACACACACACACACAGAGTACGCACACCCACACACAGGTGTGAGGGTGTCATGGTCACCAAAGCAATGGTATAGTGTCAGGTGTCACTTTCTCACCACCACAGAGAGCCTTCTTCTACACACACACACACGCAAAGGAACGCACACACATGCACCCACTCGCACAAACACACATACAGTCAAACTACTTCATATATACAGTATATTATTATACTCTTGACCGTAACCAGGTACAAATAGACAACATACTGTTCTTTGTTCTCTTTTGCCATTACTGATGACTTTGTCACCAGGCGGACCACTGCAAAGTGCCTTGGCAGTTGGTGTGTGTGTGTGTGTTTGTGTGCGTGCGTGTGTGTGTGTGTGTGTGTGTAGGCGGTACTGTTTGTGTGGAACATTCATTAGCAGCTCTTGCTAGCAGCTAGCCCTCCTACCGCAGTGTGCTGCAGAGCCACCTACGACACCCAGGCACTGTGATGGGCTTCTGATATTTAGAACCCACACATCAGGACAGCCTAGGACTTAATATTACAGGTGGAGGAAGGAAGGAAGGAAAGAAGGAAGGAAGGAAGGAAGGAAGGAAGGAAATTAAGGAAGGAAAGAATGGAAAGAGGATGGAAAGAAAGAAATAAAGAAGGTCAAACAGACAGACATACCCACTCACCAGAAATATGTGGCAGGGCAACACACACGGAAACAAAATATGCAAACAAACAAAATAAAAGCAAAAGGCTGTTGGGCTCTTGGGCTGTTAAAAAAACAAAGCAATTGTTTGTGGTCTGCCATGCCCACGAGAACACAGCAAATAGTTCCCTTTGTTTTAGCGTAGCGCTGTTAAAGAGACAGTCGTCTTCTCTTTTTTTTTTTGAGGAAACGGTCCCGTTAAAAAGGTTACACTAAATGTAACAACTGTTCCGTCAACTGAACACAATTCATGTGTTGTGTCCAATCAAGGATGTGCTCACAGCAAAAACATAGACCTGTAGTGGTGAACCATGGGCCAGAAAGGTCGAGAGCCACTATCGTATGGAGCAGTTTCCCTTACAAAGCAAGAATGTAGAAAGACGTGAAACAGTTAAACCAGCTAAAAACAGAGAGCTCACCATGAACATGTTTGCATTCTTCAAAAAATGGTAATGGGGTAGCTCCACTTTCAATAGCCACAGTTTACTTTGAAACACAAGAATGGCTGCAAAAGACACACACACACATACACACACACACACACACACACACACACACAGTATCTTTTTTCCACACTATGGCATGAAACATGTTCTGTATGTTTCTAGCTGGCCATGAGATAAAATGCCACATTTTCAAGGACACCTTTGTTGTTCCTGCTCTCCACTTCACCCTATGGGATGGGTATTCTTTTCTGTCTCTCGGTCGGTGGTGGCGAAGCCTGTAACACACAAGCTTGCTTGGCAGCCTCCGTCACACCATGGTCTTTTTCGCAAGCCTGGTTAGAAGTGCCATGGTTGCAAAAATCTGTTGCTATGGTGATGGGTAAAATACAGAATTAGATTTTTGGAAAGTGGCAGTACTGCTTGGGAACACTTTGGATTAGCAAAGTCTGTGTGAAACAGACTTTGAACAATTTATTCTCACAAGAACTCAACACACCAAACACATTATTCACACTTTTCTCTCCTTTCTTAAATATTATATACTAGTTTCTTCTTTGTTCAACATTCTCTCATTACACCCGTCCATAATATTATGCCTTTAACCTGGAAAGCTAATAACACTTTTCAAATCACTTAGTTGCGTAGTTACAGTATAGGTGTTGACTTCTGATAATTGTTGACTCATTGTACTCTATAATGCCTGCTTTAAAAATGCATTGGTAATCATATTTGATTTACTTGCTTTCCTCCAAAGGTTATTTTGTATATTTGGAAAAAGAGATTCATCCAGACTAGATGACATCAGCAATCATTTAAAATAATATGTTACCAAGTACTTTCTTTTATATTGCAAATATCACTTTGTATTGTACTTTGTATTGAGTATAGCTCAAGCCACATTGTGAAGAACAGACAAGTTACGGTGTATTACTCCATTTGTGAATTTTATAGTTTTTATAGTAGATTTGCCTGGACTTGATTCTGTAACACAATATGATATGTAGTGAATAAACACTATTATTCGTTCCACAAGGAATATTTTTCAAGACATGTGAATTTGGGTTTCCGTAAGGGTCAAACTCAAAGGACCCAGCTGCTAAGAAGATAAATATTTGTATGTCTTCTTGAGATGGGAGCTTCTGTGAACAGAAACAAATGCTTTACATCATGTTTAGCCTTTAGAAAGTCTCACCAGAAAACATCTGTGCCTAAGAGTGGACACACATCTGCCTAAACTATATTGAGAGAGCGGAAGGGTTTGTGTGCTTATGGAGGAGTTGTGTATGTGTGTGTATGCGTGTGTGCCTGAACACATGTTTATTGTGTGTTTATGTTAAGTGCATGTTTATTTTATTGTGCTTGTTTGTATGTATCCATTAATTAACATATACAGTATTAGTGTGCACATGCAGAGCAGCAATCAAGTCATAGTAAGTTCTCTTTTCCCAATTTAAAGGTGGAATCGAGGATTCTGGGGACAGACTGTTGAATTTTCAATTCGTTCAAAAGAAAATTCACTTCTCCCTTTAATGCCATTAGGTACTCTTTCAGAAGCTCCATTAGAAGTTCCCTCCCCCCCCCCAGGATGTTGTGTTATGTTCAGGGCGCACACAGAAGCTAGTGGATTATGAGTATATATACACTGACAAAAAGTGTATTATCTTGCAATTTCTGACTCCACTTTTAAAGGAGAGAAGGTATGTATATTTGCAAGCTCCTTTACTTACACTAAGCTGTAAGAGTAAATAAAGGGCGATAGAGGTCTGTATTCTGCAGAAACTATTGCAGTAACCTGTGAGTCACAAGGTCAAGGGGTCAAGATAGATAAGCACAGATAAACAGATTGAATGACCTGGAGGAGTGCTTGTGGCATCGAGACATGTTAAAAGACAAAAGAAGAAGACATACTGAACACACCCATACAGATATGTTGAATGCACATAGAAAGATATACTGTGTACAAACAGCTGGTTCCCTCCCAAGACGGAGGTGTCATTACTTACTAACAAGACCGTTAACATTGGGAATAAAAAGACCAATGTGTGTTTTACTGGACACCCAGTGTGGACGGCTCATTCTATGAGAGCCTTCCTGGTGATTTCTCCTCAGTTTCTCCTTCACAGCAGCGATAATATGAAAAAGATGGTGGCTGTCAGCTCCAATGTAATGGGACAGCGCACAGAGGTTTTCTGGACAAAGAGAGTACAAGGATTTTTAAACCTGGTCAACGTCATCGTCTCTGAATGATACTTTGTGTCACCCAGAACTAAGAGGCTGACAACAAGTGTTTTACAGAAATCTGTTAAAACACACTCTCTCTGCCGTGTTCAGATCACTGACTGTATAGCAGTAGCACCGCAGTGGGAATATAATGTGTCGGCATGTGACAAATTATTTTCCATTCTCATGTTTTCGGCCCTGAGGAGATGTTACAGTTTTATCCATAAAGAAGACCAAAATAAATGTCTGAATCATGTACAGTGTTTTATAATATAATTTATAACGTTTTATAATATGACTAGAGTCCCACACTGCTACAAGTGCTACATACCGGCTGTGTTTTGCCCACATGTGGTGGACAAAACTTGTCATGTGTGTGCGTGCGTGCGTGTGTGAGAGAGAGAGTGGAATGTCTGGAGTTAAAACAGCTGTGTAACGGTTCTTTAGGGACTTACAGTACAGGGACTTAAATTCAAGGCCAGCAAACTGTACTGTGTCTTGTTTGTGTTATAATAATAATAAGTATGTCTGCTCTTTCATACATGTATAGTGTGTGTGTGTGTGTGTGTGTGTGTGTGTGTGTGTGTTTGTGAACACAACCATGTGTCTCCATGTTTTATCGTACTAGTAGTACTAATAGTCATGACAACACAGTTTTCACCTTTACTTCCTTGTACCCCTGCACACCTAGTTGGGCTTACCGAACAATAAATAAAGCATTCATTTAAGCAATGACTCATTGTGCCATGGTATCGTGTATTATATGAAATGACTCATTGAAGTCATCACCCAAGCTGAAATAGAGTAGAATAAAGCGATGTGGCAAACGCTACATTTCATTTCTCTGCAACCCCTCGCTCTAAATTTGAATGTGTTCGCAATTAGGTTGGTTCGCTAGACCCAGATCCACAGCATTATTTATAGAAAGGCCACGTCATATTTATAACGTGAGTTTGCTAGGTTTCTCTCCTCTGCAGCCAAACTGTGCTGTGTGGCCAAGTAAGTTATGTTCTGGGTGAGATATATTACTTGCAATGTGTGCCCATTCTGCATCCACATCACATTTGGTGCATTTCATCTCTCTGTGTGACTTGGGCTTTAGGATCTGTTGTTCCTTCACCAGGAAATAAAAGGGGAGGGTGGGGGCACACAACAGAATCACTCCCCTGGTGTGGTGAACCAGGAATGAAGGTCAGAGCGAGAGAGAGGGAGGAAGAGAGAGAGAGAGAGGGAGAAACAGAGGGGGACAGGCAGACAGGCAGGCAGACAGACAGACAGACAGACAGACAGATAGATAGATAGATAGATAGATAGATAGATAGATAGATAGATAGATGAATGGTGGTTTAGGGGATCACGCTGAGCCTGTAGGCTGGCCCCTGGTGGGGATGGGTCAGCCACGCAGCAGAGAGGAACGGAGGTCAGAGTGGAAGAACAAGCGTGGCAGGCAGAAAGACAGGACCAGTGCGTTTTCACGTCTTCACCCCAAAGTCATCATTGACTGCGGGCAAAGGTGGTGTAATCACAGGGTCCTGTCATTGTGACTTGTTATCTGCTACACCGAGGCGTGCCTGGCTTTATCTTCTATCGCCTGCTACCGGCTGCAATACATAATATGAACATAATATCAACTGCTAGAGTGCCTTCTATCATGTGCTACAGTATCTTCTGTCAACGGTTATGAGTTTCACAGAGGGCTGGTGTGCTATCTCCACAGTCTTTGTTGTTATTATCTACTCTTATAGTTTTCCACTCGCAATTTTTCTGAACACAATTTGCCCCGAATGTTATGAATGTCAAATACTGACGCTGGTGTCAACAATCCCTGAACAAGCACCTTAAAATGTTAATACTGAGCATTTCACTGTGTGACATGTTTTTTAACCTGTTTTCAAAAGAAAGTTGAGGTTTAAGCTCCGCCCATGCTATGTTAGCTAGCCACGGTGATACGGTGCAGCAGTGCGCCGCTAAATTCTCACAGGCCACTTCAAAACGTCTCTCCCTCTGCATCGCAGCTGTCGGGCAGCGCACATGGTTTCCCACAGAGCAATACTGTACGTTGGCGGCGCACCATACAGAGATATGCACGCATTGCATCTCCCACTGGTCCACACACGGGGGAGGGGAAGGGGGGAGTCTTGGGCCACTTGCTCGCTCGCCCGCCCCCCGCTCTCTCACAGTGTGAGTGGGGTGTATCGAATGGGGGAATTTTGAGCAGTGGTAGAACGTGTGTGTGGGTGCCCCTGAGAGAGTATGGGGGGAGCTGGGGGGGTGAAGCTTGATGTTCGAGTGCCGTTAGCAGAGTGGAATTTGCTATAACTGATACTCGACGCTTGGAGTTTGGGAGAGCGTGTTATGTTGTGTCAACATCTAGACAAGCTTCATGTAATGTGTCTGTCTGTCTAATCTTAGATGCAGCTACAGCGATCTAATATCAATATGTTGTCTTTCCACTCGTGTCTCCTTTTGAAGATTTCATATTTCCAGGCTATAGGCTGTACTGTAGACACACACACACATGAAAACCTTTGAGCCAGAGTCGTCACTCCTCAGTGGCCCCCGGAGCATGTTTGCGTCTTAAAAAGGTTATACTGTATGTGCCACTCCACCCCTCTGGACACACACACGTGCCTGCGCACACACACACACACACACACACACACACACACACACACACACACACAGAGGGTTATCTACCACAAACATAAGGGGGGTGTGGACCAATCAGGGATTAATGTGTCAGATATACCAAACTGTCAGTCACATACTGTACACCACACACACACACAGAGAGAGAGAGAGAGAGAGAGAGAGAGAGAGAGAGAGAGAGAGAGAGACCCTCAAATATGATGAATTTAAGATTTATGGGCCATGTGTTTCTGGTAATTGCCTTTGAACTGCTTACAGTATTCTTTTATTTTTTATTTTAATTTAATTTAATATAATTTATCGAATTTCCCAAAAGTGTTTATTCCTATAAATCCATTTCAGGGAAAACATTATCAGCAGCATCAGCTAGGCATAACACAATATATGTTTTTTTGGCTCAGGTGCTTATTGTAGGGCCTAAACTGGAAAACTGACAGAACCTTTACATAAACATGCCTGTGGAAATATAGTCAACATTGGGAGTATTTCCTATGAATTTTGACAGCCACAGTTCAAAATGAACTCTCTATGGTGCACTAAAGATAAAAAAAAAAAGAAAAATCAATGTTCAAGGGGTGGGGTGCATTGGAGAGTGGGGGGGGGGGGGCTAACACAAACAGCTGCTGCAATGGGTTATTGTTGTATACATTCCCATGGTGCAGTGTTGTGTGGTCCCTGTGAGCTCTCAGCCAGTGGGGTCCTTCTCTAGACTATGTTAATAATGTGTATTCTTTATTTTGTTTGTAATGTATATTTTGGCTTTGTTATTTATTTGGTTGGTCAAAATGTGTCAAAGATCTTCTCAGTTATTGATAGGCTCTCAAATAATTGTCAAGGTCAGTGTCAACTTTATTTATAGCATATTTACACCAAAGTGCTAAACAGGATAACATATATTATACATGACGTTTACAGGTAATATGGAAATAAACAAAACAGCAGCACAGACATTTCAGTCATTTGATGCCAACTCAACTACTGTAGGATTAAAAGCCAGAGTATAAAAGTGTGTCTTTAGCACAGCGCTTGTCGAGTATTCCATGGTAGACTATTCCAGAGGTTGGGAGCACCCACTGAAAGCTCAACCCCCTTTACTTGTTAGCCGGGTTTTTGGGACGTCAAGAGGTAATCGGTTAGTTGATGTGTGCTCTGAATGGGGAGGTTAGGGTTAGACAGTTAATCCTAACCCTAGGTTAAGAGTTCAGACAGATATGCAGGGGCCAATACATTTAGAACCTTAAACACAAGCAATACAATCTTAAAATAAATCCGGAAACATACGGGAACCCAATGAAGAGAGGATAGACTGGTGTTATGTGTTTTGTACCAGTTTAAAGGCGAGCTGCTCCATTCTGTACTAGCTGAAGGCGATTGAGAGATGACTTGTTGTGAATGTGTGGCACCTACCTAGGGCTTAATCCATTGCAAATGTCAGTTGACGTAATATTAAGAAAGCTACAGCACCGTCTTGCTGAGCAAAACAGAAAATATAGTTCTCCATATTTCCAACTTAAAGTTACCCATGTGTGTACTGTATTTCCAGCCAGCTTCTCATCTAGCATAAATCAGTCAATCTCTGCCTTGAATATGAAGTAAATTCATTAATGCCAATACCTGGTACTGTACAGTACAGTTTTTTATGGTTTGTTGGTGGTGCATTGGCCAGTGTAGACAGACAAGAAAAGGTGTGGACACTAAGGCTGTCGCTGGTGGTGGTGATTTAAGTTGGCTCAATAGCCTATTATTGCCATTTTGTGGTTTTGTTTGTGCGTGGCAGAGAACTTATGAAATAGTGTGGTTCTGGGGCATAAACACTATTTCGAGGCAACGTGATCTCATTCCACAGTGAGACAAGGTAGGTGATCACGTGTAGTACAGTAGATATTTGACCAAAATGTAATTTACAGTGTGTGTGTATATATATGACTAATACATTAAAAGCCTATAATGCGCTTGGCGTAGATAAACACCTTGGCTTAGCATACTGTCGTTGTTTTGACAGAAAGTGACATGGGCTGTTTTTTTTGGTTTTGTTTAACAACCAAAACATTTCTTGGAAACTTATTTAGTTTTCTTTCCCACAAGAAATATAGACATGTCCCAAAAGAATGACTGGAGAAGTGTGTGCGCTGCCAATACATCCATGGTGCACTGCATGCTGCCCAGACGAAACTGCAGTAAAGTGCATAACATTGGAGTGTCGTAAATAAATACACTCCCAAAGGCTACAACCCAAAATTGCGGCTATCACGACAGCCCTACTGCACACTGGATGTTGTAATGATACCAGACAGGCAAGAGGGTGATGGTTCCAACTGCGGAATGCACAGCGTATTTTTAATCAAAAGGGACAGGCAAAAAAAGAAGGGCTAGACTTGGATCAAAGACGGTAGAGCAAGCTTAACATCATACACGGGTAGACTAAGTAAACGTCACTACAACTAATACCTCACAACCTGACAGGGAAGAGACACTGCACTAAATAGTCCAATAATGTACCAGGTGTTCAGTATTCCGGTGATTGAGAACCAGGAGAAATGCGTAGAGCCGATGACGTGGAAGGTTGAACCTCAGGTGTGGAGAGAGAGTCCGCGGATGGATGAGATCTGGAGGCGGGCGGTGAACTGCGTGCTCGTGCACGGGGCGCGGACATGACAGATGTACTGTACTTAAAAGGATGTCAGTCTCTGTGTTTATAGTTACAGGACTATAGCATGAGACATGCATCTTTTAGGCAGTCTTTGACTCGTTATATTCATTCATTCATTCTTAACATCTCTCTCTCTTACTCACTCTCTTTCTCTCTCTCTCACGTGCTTGCTGTCTATTCTTGGTCTCAATGATCTCACCTCTGCCATCACAAACTCTGATTGTTTCCTATACCTCTTACTCTCTCTTTCAGACAGTGAATTCCAAAGACATGCATTTTTTCCATACATTTGGAAAGCATTCAGGTGCACAACAAACTATGTAATAATCATTAAAAAAAAAATAAAAAAAAATCTCTAATTATATAGCACTTTTCATACAAAACTTCAGCTCAAAGTGCTATTCAGAGAGGGAATACATGCAGTTGTGCTTCCAATAAACAAATACAGAAATACAGAGAAACAGCATGACTAAAAATGGTTAAAGGAATCAGTTTAAAAAATAAATAAAAGAAAACAGGTGCTTATCCTTTATGTTGCTATGTCAGACTACCATTAGCAATAAGGGGTATATCAATTGTTAAAAGAATACAATAAAGATACATAACATGATACTGAAATAACTTGAATTTGGTATTACAAATACCAAATTTCAAGGACCAACAGGTTTTCTAAAACAGAATTAAATATTAAATATGAAATATATTGCTTAAATATTATCCCTATAGAAATATTTTACCTAAATAATTTTGATTACACACGCATACCAGTTTAATAGCCTACATTAAATACTGTACAATGCGGATTTAGCTTGAACGTCAGAGGAAGGGATTGTAAAATAGAAATAAGCATTGAGCTAATGCACACATATTCTCCTCTATTTATCTTTAACCTTTACGGTATAAAATGCGGTCTAAATGAGACCACTGCTGGCTAGTCCTATAAAGTATGGATGTTCCAGATGGAGCTAGCTAACACCTAGTATAGCGCCACCAGTGGGGAAATACTGAAGTATTCTCAATGTCAACATTTTCCTTCCTTTTTGTTTTGTTTTTGTTTCTCTCTCTCAATTTGTAATATGCTTTCTTTATCTGATTCTGTAATATCGAACTCTATCTCTCGCTCTTTACACCCACTGTGAATTTGGCAGCTCCAGTCTATTCCTCTCTGCTTGAACACAATCTAGGCAGCTTCATGCGGGACAGATGAAAACATAGGCAGGAAAACCTCCATGCATTCCTATGCTCTAGCACAGAGCTCACATGCCTGCTCACACAGTTTTAAAATCTCTTAACTTATTCTCCTGTAAGCATATAGCAATATTTTGTTATGCTCTGAAATACACAGTTAATGCAAGACTAGACATTTTACACACGCACACACACAGACGTGCACAGATAAAACACACCTTGGAACCATTCATCGCAATCCTTGTGAAAGTCATGAATGATGGATCAAACTGGACATACAGGTATTACTGCTGTCTGTATGACAAGTGTTTTCCTGTGACATCAGTAATATTCCAAAGTTGTTAGTTTTACAACTGCTGTGAACTTCCCTAATATTCCTTGATCTGTGTTTTATGCGGGGGGGGGGCGGGGGATTGCATTAGAAGAGCCACTTTGTTAGTAAGCTTCACGTTGGCATTCACGGTAGCGGGGGTGCTTGGTCTACTTTGGGCTCAAAGGAAATCTGAGCCTCAGATTTTTCTTTTTGACAAAGGGATATTAAGTTTACCATAATCCCCTGTGGAAAGAACACAAGTGGAGTCACCGTTGACCAAACGCATTTTATTAGTGCGTAACCTATTGACAAAAGCACAGAAAGCCACCTGTTGCGTGTGGACGTGAACGTGCAAAAGGTCATCAACAAAGCATTATCGGACATGTGCACATGAGCACAGGCATGCTCGCGCTCCCAAACACAGTGTTGGTGTTTTGCTGGCAGGCAGGCAGTGAGCCAGTGATCCTTGGCTGTGAAAGGGTTAACAGCGGTCACGATCCATCCAGCGCAGTGGGCCTGCGATCAATAATTCAGCACCCCGCGGTCTAGTTTCATCAACGACCAACGCCACTGCCAGCAGTGGCGTTCATGAGGAAATACACACATATCTAAAACCATCTACAGTACAATATATTCCGATATTATTTATTGCAAATACCAAATGTCCAGGACCAACAGGTTTTCTAAAACAGGACTGTTGCTTAATATTATCCCTATACAAATATTTTACCAAAATAATTTTGTTTACACACTCATACCAGTTTAATAGCCTGCATGAAATGCTGTACAATGCAGCAACTATGTGCTCAATGTCTGATACATATATTGTACCCTCCTAAGCTCGACACGGGACTTTATTACTTTGGGAAATACTGTCGATAACCATTGGTAATTTCTGGTGCAATGATAGCAAAGTGCTTTATTTACTAATTTAAATTTAAACATGTATTTTAATCAGTAACCGTAGCTTACAAATTTGACAGATTTACTTAACCTATAAACAGTCAAGAGTCCTGTTGTTAATTTTCCTCATTGCAAGTTTAACATCCGACTTGGTCATTGAGTTACGTAGTTGGTTGTCCTGCATGTTAATCAAAACATCTCGCTTGTCTAGTAGCAGGTACTGACGACAACAAACTTGCCGTGTCGGGTGGCGTGCGGCCCTTTGCCTAGGGCGTGTGGGAGACACGCCCGCCTTGAGCACTACATACTCCAAGAAACCTGGAATTTGTGTCATAACGATATTCCCCAAAACAAAAGGTGGTACTATACAAAAATGTGTAGGAAGTTGAGAAAGTTAACTAACTAACTAACTAACTACTCTGCTTCCACAATTATGAAGAATGCCAAAGGCAATGCATAGGCTTATATAAGTGCACAGACGTGAAGTGACATTTAGACGGGAGGTTTCCGACCTTCACACAGCAACATAAATAGGCTATTTATGTTTAATTCTGATGTATTTAGCTGTTAAGCATGGCAGCTAGGCAATGCCT
Organism: Forbesichthys agassizii; assembly: GCA_026546735.1. Classification (NCBI taxonomy): domain Eukaryota; kingdom Metazoa; phylum Chordata; class Actinopteri; order Percopsiformes; family Amblyopsidae; genus Forbesichthys; species Forbesichthys agassizii. The sequence goes on along the minus strand of JAODLL010043731.1, from coordinate 5,537 downwards.
ATTCTGAAAATATTCACAACTGTGGTTTGCAATCGTTGCTCTGTCCCGATCGCTCTCGATCTAATCTTTCCGGCCGTTCTGCAGGCATCTGCATTATATTATATGAAGAAGACCCTATGCGCCAGACAAGTTGTTAGGGTTAGTTACAAAAAATCTGAGGTGCGCGCCATGGCTCACGACAGGCGTGCAGGGCCAATGCGCCAGGCCGCGCCCTAAAATTTGTCGTCACGACGTCGTCAAGTATAACCTAGGGTTTAGCCAGCGCTATGTCCAATACTTTCCGTAAGGAAAGGCTGGCTCTGCGAGACTAACATGTGAACTACAAGTGTGCTTATACAGGGGTGAGCAATCTACACTGACTGCTTTGCAGTGAACTTCATAATATATTAAATGTATTTATTCCAGAGCCTTCCATGAAAATGGTACAGCAGCATTAAAGAAAATAATTTAATGTAAACCAACATGGACAATGGTTCCTACTGTTTCAAATCTCATGTGGGACCGTTTTCCACAAAATGCAGAGGTGATGCTGACTGTTTCCCTGCTTACAACCTAGTTTGCTGACAAAAGGGAAATTCTGCTTAATTTTGTTCCATTGCTCATCCAAAACTACCCAAAAATGGAGTGTTCAACACCCCTTGTTCAAACAAACACTGTCCAGTTCTTGGGGTGCATCCTCTTGTACAGTATGTTGTCATTTACAATAATTTGACGGTTGTAGGGAATAATTTTGTACTATTTGTATTACATAAAATAACTTTTACAGTTATTTAGCTGAATTAAAGTTTTCTGTTTTAAATGCATGCATAATATATTAATTATTTTTAGTTATAAGACATACTGTAAATTATACAAAAAACATATCTTCAGCATAGACATGGACATTCTAACACATGACAATGCCATTTGTTTTTACAGACTGGATTCACTAGACAACACTGATATCCTAGCTTCTTTATGCTTTTTCATACACAGAACTCAAAAAGTAACATACATCAACACCACACACTGAGACCATCTCTAAAACAAGAAGTCAAACACACCAGACCTACTTACAAATGTACACATAAGTCAAATGAAAGCCATATGGGGCGCACACACACACACACACACACACACACACACACACACACACACGCGCACACGCGCACACACACACACACACACACAGTGGTTGAGTGATTGCACAAGCCCCATAGGGTGATTAGTATGGCGTGGACAGGCACTGGGGAGCAGTCGCAGGAGGTTAGATTGGTAGACACAAGCGTCTCCCCTGGATAATCACTACCAGCTGTGCTCCCCCCTCTGTCTATCTAGCTAGCTAGATGCTTAGTGACGGCGGCCGCCCAGGGCCCTATGTCACATAGCAGGATTTAGTGGTTAGCTGGGCTAATTGTAGCTATCTTAAGAATTTGCGTTTCACGTTATTCGCTGTTCATCACACGCTTTGAAGTCCACAAGCACTGGGTTGTATCATACCCTGATTGTCTCAACCAGAGATGGCAGAGAAAAAACACAAAAGATTGTGTTGTGAGACTACCTGGGTGGTGTGAAGCTAGTAACTGAACCGGACTGGACTAATCTATTACAGTGAAGTAGAGCGCAGATCACTGTTAGATCACTGGTCCGATGATTTTAGCACATTGTTCATCTTTCTCTCACTGTGCCCACTCATGCGTTATGTATTTTTAGTGTTAACATGCAGAGCTGAAGTAGTAGCATCACAAGAGCATTAAAGGACCAGCAGACAACATAGGTTGTGTGTAAATATAGTCACATTTGACATAAAACTCTGTTGAATGATCAGATGCTGGGATTACAGACCCTAACAGCAATAATCACATTCCTCTCAGACGTCAACAGAATCCTGAGAGTTGGGTTAAAATGTTGAGTCACACAAGGCCTATATTTAAGCAATATTACACGAGAGGGAGTGCGTTAAACTGAATATCGGCGCGGCTGTGATTCAGTCATAGGTATGAAACCATAGGCCAAGTGCCGAAGATAATCATAGCCAATAATGTGAAACACATATTAGCTGAAGATAGCTACAATTAGCCAGCTAACAAATATATCTTGCTTTGTGACACAATCAATAAACAACAAGCACCGATTATTGGTTAATAATAGATACAACAGATTATTTGGTTAGTTTGTTTAATAATCTATTTGCCCCCGCCAGCACAACCATATAGTTCTACACTTATATCAAAGATATTGAAATAATAACAACAGTCTCTGGTTCTATGCCCGCAAGCGACTGAACTGTTACCAAGCAACACAAACATCATGCTAGCTTGTTAGATACATTTTCACTTTATCGCAGGTCAGCTACTTTGTATCTAATACATCCATGTTTGCATCATTTAACCTACGTTTATCTGTAGCCAATGTTTCCATTTATCATGCAGCCAGTGAAGTAAAATAGGTTGAGCCACTTTAGCAGCTTATCAGAAAGTAAAGTATGTTTCTCCTCATGTAGGCTACATTCCAGTCTTCTCTCCACTTCGTCCTCTCATGACCAGGATTCATTATTGAACTCAGATGGTATTCATGGTATTTGTTTATGTTTGTGGTTTGTTTATGATTGTGTTTTTTATTTTATTTGAATTAGTTAACGTAAGTAACTTACTAGAACTTATTAGAACGTCAGTAAAATGGAGTGATACATGAATAGTAAAAAGTCCCAGTGCGTTAGGCTGAATATCAGCACTTATGGAATGCTTCTTGTCCAATCAAATTACTTGATCGTAACTAACTGTTGTATACATGCAAAATTGTTTTTATTCTTACTGTGAAAACTTGACTTAAGAAAGTTCACGTCCAGTACATTACAGATCAAACATCAAACCTAGCCCCTCTCAATGGCTCTCAACCCCTGTCAATTTGACCAGATGTGCAGTTTTTAAAATACTCAACCCACCCGGTCATTCATCAAAAGTCAGTCACTTAAATCGCCTCCTGACGTTAAGTTAAAACAACAACGGAACCTTGACTTTGACGGCTTTTAAGCATTGGCTTGCTGCCATAGAATTGGCAGATTAGATATTATATTTACAAAGAGCAGGTGTACATTTAACCTTTATTTATTTAACATTTAACCAAAATACAAGGGGTGGAATGGACTGGAAACAGCAAGAGGATAATAACGCATTCATCCAAAAGTACCTCAAATAAAAGTAAAACACGTGTTTAGGGTCTATAGGTAGCCCACTGTGAGCAAATACAGCACAGGACCTTTTCCTCCCAGATTGCTAGGATATCTTGCCCCCCCGCAACAGTATATTTACATAACCTGCCTCTCCTGCTCCCTAGGAGGCTCTAGCGCTGGTTCAAGCCCACAGCCAGGCCCAGCCCCGACCCCCCGTCGACTTGTCAGAGCTGTTCCCTCGGCTGTGCCACCTGGCGCGGGCCGACACAGGCTACGGCTTCAACCTGCACAGCGAGAAGTCGCGGCCCGGCCAGTACATCCGTTCCCTGGACCCGGCCTCTCCCGCGGACCGTGCCGGCCTCCAGCCCCAGGACAGGCTGGTCGAGGTGGGTGACCACTAGGTCTGTCCAGAGCCATGTAGAGGAGAGAGTTGCATCAACTCCGTTCACTCCAATGGACTCCTATTTCTACACAGCAATGGCGGACTGTGGAACCTTGTAACAGTTCCCAGAAGATAGCCGCACATATGCATATATTGACTACTAATTAACTAAATTGCAGTTATGTATCTGTATTTTTGGGTTTAAGTGCCCACCAAGCACATACTGAAACTGTTTTGCATCTACATGAATCACAGTACCAATTTCAAACTTACGTTGGCACGACTCTCTCTTCTCCATGGCTCTGGGTCTGTCTACGACTGTGAAAGTGTTGCCATGGCAGCGACATGCTGTCTGGGGTTGAAGGGAAGAATGATTCAGCGTACAGAGGTAGTGTGTTAGGTCTGTGTTAGGTCAGATGTGGGGACCCTCCTTTACATCACCTGCCTCCCAGTAGCTAGAATTGCACACTGCGCCTTTCAGTATATTAAAGTGTACAGTATTACCTACTCAATAAAATAACTTGATATAATATGTCAACACAGATAGGATGATGAAACAGACAAATACATTACAGTACGTGTGGTAGCTGTGTGTCCTCGACAGATTAGAAAATAAAGGCTTAACTTCGGGAGGTAAGGACAAATGTGCATGTGCTAATGAGGTGCTAACTGTTCGTGGTATCGTCTCCATGTAACTGCTATAGCCTGTTGGCATTCAGTATCTGACGAGGATGAAGAGACTCGCACACACCAGTCAAAAGCCTTCAAGAGGCTCCTTCAGCGCCATGCTAGCCTCAAGTGTTTGTGTAGCATGTAGCCTCCGTTAGCACTGTTTGACCTTCCTGCACACGTTTACTTGGTCTCACGTACAGACACGCGCATGCCCGCGTCTCAGTAGAACACATACATGACCTCACTGACACTGTACTGCGTAAACGTCACGGCTGTGTTTGATGCCTCAGGGGCCACGTGTGTGTGAGGCATTTGGCCCCTGGACCTACATGCTGACTCCTCGCTTAGTGCTTGACACAGGAAGTAAATGAGGAGGTGATTCATCAGCGTGAGAGCAGGAGTCAGAGAGACGTGTATTGAGAGGGAAAGGGGTGAGTGAGGTAGCCCATGTACCCTATCTTTATATCATGCGCTACTATGTTCCAGAACATTCATTGGTGCCCCATAGGCAGTTATACACTAGATAAAGAATTACAAGGGACATTATAGTAGCAGCATTTAATCAGTTGACTGAATGTAATGCAGGCGAGATTAAAAGTATCCGTCTAGTTGACACAGGACATTTCTTAACCTGTTCTATGGTAGTTAGCTAATACTGTTTGGCTCATGTGGCTAGAGGGTATGTGCCATTTTGTTGACATTATTCCTTCCAGCTATGTGAAAATTGTTTATTTTAGCCTTTTAGTCTAAATTCGCAAATTGATTAAACATTGCATACTGCTGTGTGTCCCACCCGCGACACAAACAGTGCTCCCACAGATTAGAGAGCGAACACACTAGCAAGACACGTCAAAGCCCAAGGTGTCACTGTAGCGCCCTTGAGGTGTGGGAGAGTGCGATTTACGTAACTTTAGCACACAGCTACCAGCTGTACAGCAAAAGCAATCCATTACAGGAAACTCTGTAGGAGGAGTCCTGACATGAGGATTCTATGAAATGGTCATTGTGTAGGATACAGTACTGTATATGGATGTAAATGATCCATATACAATAAGTGTCACATTGAAGATGGTGTACGAACATGTATGAGGATGGTATGGGGTCTTAATGACGATGGTATACATGTGTAGGTAGACATGAACATGACCTTCACCAGTACTTCTCCCAGTGTGTTCGCACACACTGTATACTCCCAAGACTGGATGCACTAACGGTGGTGAGTCACGATTGTTTTGACAGGAGAGAGCGTGTGTAGGTGTGTGTGTGTGTGTGTGTGTGTGTGTGTGTGTGTGTGTGTGTATATGTGTGTGTGTGTGTATATATGTGTGTGTG
>JAODLL010043730.1:28907-42535 GCA_026546735.1 Forbesichthys agassizii | reverse complement strand
AGTTAATTTAAGTTAATTTACACTCTGACTTGCGAATCTCATCCAATTACGTGTTAATTCTGACTACACACAATAATGCTCTCTGTCATTGTATTGATGTAGCATTGCACTGCTTTTACTGAATTGTGGAACATCTAATCCTCTACTGACACCTACATCTACACCTGGCATCATCTACTGATACATTTAAAACAAGTAGAACAAAAAGTGGCACATTAATAATTAAATATTATTATGTGTGATGTTCTCCACCCTGACATACTTGATAATTCGATTAATAATGGAGTTAAATCAGTAGAACCCATTGTTTACACATAATATAATGTATCATTCATCATCATTAACAACCCCTTACCAACAATGACATAGGCTGACATTGGCCCGGTCTCTCTTGTGAAATAGATTCTATCTCAATGGGACTTTGCTTGTAAAATAAAGGTTAATTTAAAGAAAACCATGCTAACGTAATTGGCAAGAAGGTGAACGGTCACAGTCACTACATACCCTGCATGTGCAGATGTACCTATGTATTCTCTGTCCTCCATAGTTGTCTATTGTTGTGTCTTCCAGTCTTCAAGAGCAGGCAGACACACACAAACACACACACACACACACATACACATCGGCCCTCCCTCATACGCAAAACCTTGTGTAGATGTAGTGGCCATTACTCACACAAATACACACGAAGCTCCCCCTCCCTCATTGCACTGTGTGCGTCCATGCTACCACTGGCCATACTACTTGTCCTGTTGTTTGTGTCTGGGATGTGAATTATTTGTACTGCCAGCCTCCCTGCCAGCATCTCGTACTTAATCTCATTTGCCTTGCTAAACACATTAATGTGCAGCCAGCTGTGTCTAGCTTACTTTATACAAACATGCTGTGAAAGATATTAATTCAAATGAAATCGATTACTCCATGGATTAGCTAAACCTCTACAATGTTTCTTACGTACAGTTTTAATTGTCTCAGATACGGTGTCAATCAAGTTACTTAAATCTAATTATTCTCTTTGTATTTTTTTTTTTGCAACAACTATCTCAAAGGACATCAAGCACAGTGATCTGTTCTAGGTGCTCTCAAATACGCTGGTATGTCTTTGGAGTTAACTAGTGGCTTTTCAGCCTGTAATGACTAGTGTTTTGTATTTGAGTGCTATTAATGATGTAGTGTCATTTACATAGCTTTTTAAAAATATGTTTTGTCGTTTTGACAACATGGTTTTGTAACATTGTCGTTGTCAAAGACGTTTACGTTCTGCGAGTAACCTGCTAAAGCAGTTGTATTATCTCAGATGTCCCACCTCTAGAATTAGTATTTATGTGGTTAGGAAATCTAGCGTGTTAATATGCCCCATACCATATCTCCTTGTGTTTGTTGCACAATCTTGTATCTGTGTACATGCTGAATACAGACAAAGGAAGAGCTTAGTGCTTCAAGTCGTTCCATTTCAGTCACCATGTGTCCCATGAAACAAAATGCATTTGTGTTAGAGAGATTTGTTTTATACCAGGTAGCACACAAGCGTTCCTTTACAGGGTGGATCCGACCTGTAAAGGAACGTAGAGAACACTTGTAAACACGAAGGCACACGTGCACAGCTGCCGGCATGAAGTATGCGTACGTGTTCAAAGCATTGCTACCGAAGCCACACAGAGTTCTCCCCGTAACAAACGTGGGTATACTAATCACACTGTTTCTGAAGCTGCTCTTGTCTAACTCATGTCTAAGTATGGATTTGTCCGTCAGTGTTTCCTTAACCTAAGTCCTCCTCATATTACTAGACACCCTGCGTCCTCACTGGTAGCAATGGCACACCTCAGTAGTGTCTATTACACACACAAAGACGCACAGACACACAGACGCACAGACACCTGTCAATGCTGTGACTCTGACTCGAGTCACGCCCTGAGTCATTGCGGCAACATGAATTAGTGTCATTGCCTGAAGACACTTTTTTCCCCCAGAACCGTGTGGCGGGCGACAGCACCTTGTCACAAGGCTCTGAAAATACACGCAGTTTTGCCCCCAACTGGCTCTGCGCTGTAGTAGAGCGTGCTGCTATGCTAGCGCTCTGCTTCTATTGTGAGTTTGTCACCGGGAGAAAAGGCCCAGTCACCGGTTTTGTGCCCACAAAGCCTGGCGTGATCGCTGCCCTGCATGCAAATGACGGGATGTCATTGTACTGGTTGTTAGTGATATCGTTGTGAGGGATAGTTAAATTAAAACAATTGGGAAGGGGTCAGCCCCTTGAGTGCTGTAGAGGCTGTAGCTTACACAGCCTTTGTTTGCGGTAATGTAACATGGCATGCTGGTAGCTTTGGTTTACAAAAGACATCTGTTTTCTTGGTTACGCAAGTTTGCCCACGCCGTCGTTGTTGTTGTTGTTGTTTGTTTGTTTGTTACTTTGACTTGAAGTGCACTTGAAGGCCTCAAATCATTACATGAGTACATGTTACATTTTATCATGCCCTGATTTGCTATAAGTGTGGCAGTGAAAAGAAGAGATGATTGGTTACGATCAGTTTTGTGCCGTAACTAGTTACTGTAAAACTATTACTTTTTTCAGTAGTATTGTAACTAATTACTTTTTCCAAAAAAGTAATAATATTACAATTACTAATCCAAGTAATGCTGCATTACTGCGTTAGAAGAACAAGATTTCTGGTCCTAGAAAACGTAGGGTAGCCTAATTGATCCAAGCTGTCCAATCATCTGGTTTGAATGTTTTCACTTTGGCTGATCCAATAAAAATAATTCAATTCTAACATGAGCTGGCTAGTGGCTACACAGGTTGTCATTTTTCAGAATGGGCGAGGCAGGCAGGGTAGCGATTGTGAAAGTAATATAGTAAGGTAACACATTTCTTTTAATACCCAGTAATAAGTAAAGTAATATTATGAATTTTTGAAGGAGTAATAAGTAAAATGTAACTTATTACAATTCCTGAGTAAGTAAATAGTAAGTAAATGTTATTTATATAGCAAATTTCACAGACAGCAGGCACAAGGTGCTTTACAGATGTAGTCAATGTCAATACATACATAGAAGTAACTAACACTGGTTACAATACACCTAGGGCCAAATGTCATTGTCTTGTTTGTTATATTTTTCTTCTTCCAAGAGAAATGTTGTATGAATGACAACAACAGACTCAAATTACTGGGAAAAGGTTTTCCATTTAGGAGACCTTCAAGTCCAAAGAGGTGTGCAGCCACTGCACACGTCTCATGCATCTTTCCCTATACGCGCCATGTGCTAATGAGCAACCTTGTGTGTGCCGCGCGGCAGGAGCAACACGTTGCCGAGCCGCAGGACACTGAAGAACTCCAGGCTGGTCTGTAAGAAGGACGACGTCCACGTGTGCATCATGTGTCTGCGGGCCGTCATGAACTACCAGGTGAGCAGCCCCTCCGGGGGACGGGGGGGGGGGGGGGACGCATGCGGCATGCCACGCATCCGTCTGAGGCCCAAATGCTATTAGTTGCACTGCCATGCTCCTCCTGACACCTCATTCCTCAACTCCACAAGTCTCCCCTTCAGCACATGAAAGGAGACACACCCTGGTGTATTAAGTAGCTCTCACCACCCATCTGTCTGTCTCTCTCTCTCTCTCTCTCTCTCTCTCTCTCTCTCTCTCTTTTTTCATGTTCTAGTATGGCTTCAACATGGTCATGTCGCACCCACACGCTGTGAATGAAATTGCACTAAGTCTCAACAATAAGAACCCCAGGTAAGTGTTTAATGGTCGACTGCATTACAGCATGTCTGTCAGGGCCTGTCTGTCTGTCTGTCGTTCTGGCCAGCCTCGGTGTAGCCGTTAACAGCAGTGCACCTGCTCTTAATGCTGGCCGGGTTCTGAGGCAGCGTCTCGCGTGGCATCCAGTTTTGCCTGGGGCCCATTCATCCTGTCACTCAGACAGGTCAGGGGGGCACTGCCGGCACCCTGCTTTAGTGGCAGCTGCTGCACCGAGACAGACGGACAGCAGAAGGACCCTTTTACACAGACTAGAGTGTGTGTGTGTGTGTGTGTGTGTGTGTGTATGTGTGTGTATGTGTGAGTGCGTGCGTGCGTGTGTGATGTCTCATCTAGCTGGAGAAATCCTGCATGAATGGGCTACAGGTGCAGGGTGTCCCCATTCTATGGTCACCCACCCAAACACACACACACACACACACACACATGCAGAGGGATTATATCTGGCAGATGAATTCTTTATACCTGCCTTTAAATCCCTTGAATTAGATACGAAGGATGAACTCTGTTGTTCATTATTGTTTTCAAAGCTATTACAATGTGAAATGAATTATTTTTGCTGACTCATACTGATTAGTGTTTCCAAAGCCATACAAGTACATTCATTGTCATAACACTGTAATCATTAAATAGCTACATCCTACATGGACATTTCAGTGGCGCTAGTGCTCGAAATGATTTTCGACTGTTTACTACACTTTTGTTTAGTACGGGTTTGCTGTGACACAAGCACTCACTTGCTAACCGTCCTGGTTTTTTCACCCTGTGTTTACAGAACTAAGGCTCTCGTTTTAGAGCTTCTGGCAGCGGTGTGTCTCGTGAGAGGCGGCCACGAAATCATTCTCTCTGCGTTCGACAACTTTAAAGAGGTAGGAGCCACACACAGAGAGTGGTGGAGGGGTCGGGGGTCTGTGGTGGAAGACAATATTACTATCTCAACTGTGGAAGTTCAAACAGTGACTCAGGCTGGAGGAATGCTCAGATGTCAGACATGAGACCAACATGACTGCTCATTCTGGCGCAAGATAGGAATCTAGGAATGTGCCTCAACACTTTGGCAATACAGTAGCTAACATACACAGGTGAGGGGCGAGGAACCTTCACTGACCCCCCCCCCCCCGGCACATAATATGTAGAACAACAGGGAGGCCGAGGGAGTTTTAAACTGCTTTGCTTGACCTTTCTGTCTGTTTGATTGATGAGATATGCTGGTTTTCTTTTCTTCTATTATTTATTTTTTTGCTTTGCTTCATATTAATGCTCACTTAAAGCTCAAATTCCTTGCTTGAACTCAGAAATGTGGACCGACTGCAGTGCAATATTTCCACCCCGGAATGAATTATAGATTTTTTACTCTTGGAGGCGTGAGAATTCAAGGCAGAATACATTTCAGGAAGACCAACCTATTCACCCATGACTACCAGCAAACGTCTGGGCCCACATGGGTCTACTCAGCAGTCACTCCTCTTTATAACGGGGTGTCAGTGTGAAACTTCAGTGCACTACTGTATTTGTGTCTGGCATGGTCCGCCTCCTTCTCCAGCTCTCTAAGGAGGCATGTAAAGAAAGTAGATGGGGGGCACAAGGCATAATGCAGCGGTCCTTGGGTACATGCCCCTCCCCTTTTGGCCTCCCTTTACGTCCTTTATCTATCACCCCCCTCTCTTTTCGTCAGTTAAATTACACTCTCTGTTCCTCTCTCACCCACTCTCTCTGTCCGTCCTGTAGATATGGTAATCACAGAGAGAGGGGAAAATAGGCCTCGCTTGTTTCACAGCCAGTGGTGCGGGGGTGTTCCGCTTGCTCATTGGGAGATGGCGTACAGGGCGTACAGATGTCTTAAACACGTCACCCATACTGTTTGTGTGCAAATGTGTGAGGCCCTGGGTTACAATTGTACTCTTACAGGTTTCCACACATACTGTACATGCCTTTTATTTGACAGAGAAAGGGGTAAAATGCTAGCTATTCACACATTTTCTTTAAGGACCTACTTAACGTAGGTGTTGTAGATCACTCTAAACTTAAGTGATTCCTCATGACAGACTGAGAGTTTGTCTACTGCATGTCAGTAGCACTGATCAGCCAACTAAATAAATAAGCGTAAAAATGCGTTTTTGTTTTACACCTACCTTGTATTGTGTTTTTCAGGTGTGTGTAGAGACGCAACGTTTTGAGAAGCTGATGGAGCATTTCAAGAATGAGGACAACAACATTGACTTCATGGTATGCTCATACATCAGCCACAAAAAGAGTCTCTAGAATGCTACCTCCCTCAATATCAAAACTGGGGCTCCGGCAAGTCCGTTATTTTAAGGCAGATTACCTCTAATCAGGCTAGCCAGCATAAATGAAAGATGCCGAGCGCGACGAGTGGCAGCTATACATAATTTCTCCCAATAGGCCTCTAAGTGTTTCCATTGATGTCTGTGTGTGTGTGTGTGTGTGTGTGTGTGTGTGTGTGTGTGTGTGTGTGCATGCGTGCGTGCGTGTGTGTATGAGAGTGAGTGAGTGAGTGAGTTATTGAGCGAGGGCCAACATGTGCAACATTTGAATGGGCCTTGTGTGCCACAAGTCACAAGTCAGCTCTGAGCCCCTTGGTAGGCAGACAAGTCATTTGACAACCACAGCACGAAAGAAAACAGATTTTCAGGGACTGGCGTGTTAAGCTCCTGAAATGAAGTTCATTAGGCCAGCGTTTGCGTGAAATGCACGGGGGGTACTGCCGCCATATGTACATTAAACACAAAGAGGAGATCCCCCGCTGGTCTGTTTATACAACCTCCAATAAGTCAACCAATAGCATGCAATTGGCTTTTGTTTATGCTAAATCCTGTAAGCTGACATAAGCCTCTGCAGTCTCCACAAAGCACACCAAGTGGAGTTATACACTATTTCAATGTAAAAGTAAATTAATAATATCCTAGTTTCATACTGTTTATGTATTTAGTCTTTTTTTTCTTCTATTGTTGTAACGTTAGCAGTCAGTTGCTATCTTCAAGGGTAACTGCAGTTAATGACACACAGATCTGTTGCCATACAGAGCGATATACGATATACTGTGCTGTGAACGCTTGTCTATCCCACTTGATGAGTTGAACACGTGCTCTTCCACCTATTTAATGCTGCAGGTAGCGTGCATGCAGTTCATCAACATCGTCGTGCACTCGGTAGAAGACATGAACTTCAGGGTTCACCTACAGTACGACTTCACCAAGCTGTGTCTGGACGAGTACTTAGACGTGAGTGGAGGAATGCTGTCGGTGCGGGAAAAGGGGGGCGGGAAGGGAATACCATCAAAAACACAACTATGTGAATCTATAGTTGTGTTTCTTCGTTCAGCTACGTGTCGACCATATTGTATATGATCTGCCCTTCAGAAACTGAAGCACACTGAGAGCGACAAGTTGCAGGTTCAGATCCAGGCCTACCTGGACAACGTGTTCGACGTAGGGGCCCTGCTGGAGGATGCGGAGACCAAAAACGCGGCCCTGGAGCGGGTGGAGGAGCTGGAGGAGAACATGTCCCACGTAAGACTCCTGTATCTAGTCCTCTCCTGGCTCCTCACGGACAGCCCTCCATGCAACACTGTCCGGCGTGTCAGTGATGGGTGGAGATGGTGTGGGCCAGCCAGGGAGCAGTATCACCAACATCAGCCGTGTCTCGGCTTGCATGAACCTCTGCTATGCTTTAGTGTCATGTACTCCCCCAGCCACAAGCTAGCCTGGCATTATCAATACAGTATTCACACAAAAACACACACGCTACGCGCACTATTGTTTAGAAACACAATGCTTCACATTCGTGTTGCTAAGCATATTAATACTTGGGTGCTTCTCATCTCCTGTTTTCTGCTGAGCCGCGTCGGCTCTACTGGAACAATTGATTTATTAAATGCATAATTTATATTCATTATTTTAATGATCGAGTGTCCACTCTGAATTCTTCTCACGGTCTAGGAAAATGGAAAGGGCTTCTTTAGTTATTGTAAATGTTTGTAGAACGTGTTGTTTACGTGCCACACAGTGCTTGCTGGTCTTCTCTGTGTCTTCACGTCAGTGTGTGACCTCCACTCCTTCTTCTCCAGATGACGGAGAAGCTGCAGGACATGGAGAATGAGGCCATGTCCAAGATTGTGGAGCTGGAGAAGCAACTGATGCAGAGGAACAAGGACTTAGACTCAGTCAGGGTCAGTGTCTACGACCTGAGCATTCATTCTCTAGCATTTAACTACGAACTGGCATTCATGGCAGTACTGCAGAAGCTCACAAATAGGAAGGTGCTATATTCGTCTCTAATGACATTGAAGTTTATCGCATTTAACTAAATGGTATCTTAAAGTGATTCTTTAAATGACTGCCAGGGTCGTTTCTAACCAAATAATTTGTACTACTAAAAGAAATTCAAACAGAATGTTTTGAATCTACTACGGTAAATGTAATATGTACGCACCATTTTGTTTCCGCCCTGAAATACGCTAGCTCAAACTAAAGCAGTAACTGTTTTCTGCAGCATTCTCCCCGAAACCTTCATGCGCTTCACTCTCTGTTCGATGCCTTTTCACCCCCCGACCTTCACCAACAGGAAGTCTACAAGGACGCCAGCACACAGGTGCACGCCCTGCGGCAGCTGGTGAAGGAGAAAGACGAGGCCATCCAGCGGCAGTGTAACCTGGAGCAGAAGATCCACCAGCTGGAGAAGCAGGGCACCATCAAGATCCACAAGAGAGAAGACGGCGACATCTCCATACTGCCCTTGCCGCCCTCTGGCACCGCCCTGGTGCCCGGAGGAGCGCCAGGGGGGCACTACGCCGCAGTCGAGCCCAGCCATATGGGAGGAGCACCGGGCATGCCTGCGCCACCTCCCCCTCCCCCTCCCCCGCCCATGAACGGCATGGGTAGGTTGTTTTCTAGCTCACAGCTGTCAAGTGTGTCTAAGAACGGTGCGTGCGTGTGAATGTTTTATGGGGACCTGCTTTCACTCACCCAACCCCTGGTGGCCAACAATTAAATTTTACATTTGCATGTGCAGCACTGTCGGCAAGCTCTTTTTGCCGACAGTGGCACAGCGGGTAGAGAAGTCGCTAATTCGAACCCCGCTAACTCCTGACCAAGTGTCGAGGTGTCCCTGAGCAAGATACCCAACATGAATTGCTCTATCTTGCTTGTAAGGCTGACACTGCCAACTTGTACATGAATGAGTGAATGTGATGCTGTATTGTAAAGCGCGCTATATAAATGCAGTTAATTTACCAGCCCAGAAGAAGATCCCAGATGCTTATGCTTAACATTTTTTAGCTAGCTGTAAGCTGTTCTGTGTGTGTGTGTGTGTGTGTGTGTGTGTGTGTGTGTGTGTGTGTGTGTGACTCTTTGCCCTCCAGTGCCAAACGGGCTGTCATCGGGAGCGCCCCCAGCAATTCCCGCTCCTCCTCCTCCCCCGCCCCCCCCACCACCACCACCACCACCTCCTCCTCCTCCTCCTCCTCTTCCAGGGCCCACAGCGCACATGCCCCCACCGCCTCCGCCAATGGCGCCACCGCTGCCCGGGTGCGGGTCGCCCACCGTCATCATGAACTCTGGTTTAGCAGGTGAGGTCGCGCGTGACTCCATTACCAGCCATGAGGTTGATAGAGGTTCCGGGTTCCATTGTTTGTTACGTTACGGTTTATTTATCAAATGCTCCAACAGAAAAAATGCTTGGTCATTGTGCACAGCTGACTACTTACTTTAGATAATCAATTAAATAATACACAAGGAGGTCAAAACATACACAGCTGATCCTACACACCTTCATGAGAATTTTTGAGCAAAACGGTTTGATCACCACATTACCGGTAGGACTATATTGTGTTTATCAAAGTTTTGGTTCTCTTGCTCATAAAACGATATGTGGTATCTCAGAAATTAACTTTGGTTGAATTTTTGAAGGTGTTCACAAAATAAATCAGCAGGAATTGACTGAACAGCTTCCAACAGGTTGTGGTCATTATCTGTTCCTGAATCTCAACTTCCTGTCAGTAATCTTTAGGCACATCGAACACACTGCATCTGACTCATGCTACTGAGAATAAGCAGTGATAAATATGCCAGTCAGACTTGAGTCACAGAGAATCCCCTACCGAGGTTTGCCTTTGTGCATTTCTGATTGTCTTTATTGTGCATGTGAGCCCATGTTATGAGGGGATAAGATCACAGTCAGAAAAAAGGACAGCATGAACAGCTATGTAAACAATAAATAAGTCTTAAGGTCACGCTAGGAAACATGAAACCATTAAATCCAAATACGCTTGTCAGCCATGTTGGTTGGCTACATGCCTACATCACTCAGCAAATTCAGTAGCACTGGCTTTCAAAGGATACGTTGTTTATTATGTGTATTTTAGATAGTGTGTAATGTCTTGCTTATTCTGCCAATTCCTTAATGATTACTCTTTTAACTTTCTCTCTCTTATTTTTCTGCAAACCAGAGGGACCCATCAAACTGTTCTGTAGGTTTTGTGTCATGTGTTTTTTTTTTCCCCCATGTTCCTTCCCATTTCCACATGTTTGGAAAATGGTATTTTTAGTCTCTGGATCCCAGTTGATCACAAAGGAACACACTCCCCTTGTGGAGACTGACTCAAATATCACAGACTATTTAAACGATGATTCAGGCTCTCCCTAACTCATATTAAACCTATCAATTCTATCTGTCTTTACTCTTGCAAATTGCTTTTCCGTACAAATTTAAATGGAAAGTCTAACGACAGCTAGGATTTCCGTTAGCAAAATCATTCTAAACTACGTTTAAAAATGTTTTAAAAAATACCATATTTCAGCATTCTGCACGCTATTCCTTCACACTTTACTCTATGTATTTGTGTATATATGAGTATTGTCTGTATTTGTGCGTGTGTGTGCGTGTGTACGTGCATACGTGCATGTGTGGTTGCATGCTGACGCACAGTGACATGCTAAGGCAGGCAGGTCAAAGTAAAAAAAGAGCGTTGCGCAAAGCTGGAATGCTGTTTGCCACAATTTCCACAGTCTTATCTGTCAGCCTTGGCACCCTGTTTGTGTGGCACTCACCCTACCATGTCAAGACATGGCTTCATATGAGGAATAAGGCCAGGCGACTACTGCAGCCAGACCGTAATCCCTACGATAACTCCAGTTAGTTTCTGCCTATGCCGACGAGGAACGTCTTGCCACGTGCACTGCTCAGCCTTAAGCGTAAACTATTGATTGGTGAGAAAATTCAAATGGTGTGCGCAAACATAAGTTGTGTGCAGAAACACCCTCTTTGTTTGGAAAAGCACTGGTAGGACACAGTTCATCCACAGAGCAGAGAACCAGCTTGGAACTACAGCTAGAGCTCCACTGAGCAGAATACACCGTCTTTTTCAACCTGCTATCAGAAGGTATTGTTACTTTAACAGCTACGCTAAAGTTGTGTGAAGTGTTCCACTTGTTCACGACATGGCCCAAATGCGCGTAGTGCAATCAGGGTTGCAGCCATCCCTGAGGTTGCCCCCGCACCTAAAACCTTTCCTGAAAACGCAGATGCTATCAGAGTAAAAATAAAAGGATAAATTCACCGTGGGGCTTTTGTCGGATAATGTTCTTGGGCAGAGTGAAATGCTTGATGATGGGTTAAAACAAGTTATGCTAGCTAGACTGACACGTTTGAAAGAGATGGTAGGGTCCTACCCATGTGTCTCACCAGTCCCAGATCCCGGTCTACCCTTTCACGACTCCTGCATGCATGCATACGTGTCACTGTGTTATTCATTATCATAAATGCCACTAACGCCTCCTCTGTCTTTTGTTCAGCCGTCAAGATTAAGAAACCCATCAAGACTAAATTCCGTATGCCCGTCTTCAATTGGGTGGCCCTAAAACCCAACCAGATTAACGGGACTGTCTTCAATGAGATTGATGATGAGCGGATACTTGAGGTGAAATAGCAACGTTGTGCTTATTGTTGCGGTATATCATTAGTCAGTAACTAGCTTATTAAACATGCGATTGTGGTCATCCTCCAGGAGCTGAACGTGGATGAGTTTGAGGAGATGTTTAAGACAAAGGCCCAGGGGCCAGCGATAGACGTGACCATGAGCAAACAGAAGATCAGCCAGAAGGTGCAGAACAAGGTGACTCTGCTGGACTCCAACAGGGCTAAGAACCTGGCCATCACGCTGAGGAAAGTAGGCAAGGCCCCCGAGGAGATCTGCAAAGCCATTCAACTGTAAGACCTACTAGGCATCCCCCCAGACCCCTTTCTTCTATAGCCTATTAATCATAGTTGTTAGCCATTGCTTGCTTAATATTGGTTTTTGTTTTGATCTAGTTCAAATGGCAACAAGCATTCTCCAGAATGACTATACTATACTATACCTGTATCAAATCATATCTAACAGTTTTGTTAAACCCTTGACTTGATAGCTCCCTTACCTCCATGTAAGATCCCATGCTCTCTCACGACGAAATTTGTCCCCTTTGGTGGTATGGAATAAACCTTCCTTGAGTTCCATCGTTCCAAAAACATACTTATAACATGTCATGTCATTCAAAATCAAAATCCTTATAGTATACTGTGAAAGAGCAAACGACCAGTGTGTGATCTTATATTGAGTTAAGAGTTGAACATTTTTCAACATTCAATATTTTTGAACCGCAACAGTTAAATGTAAGCTGTCATTTTGAACTATTAATATGGAATGAAAGGTTTCATTCAGCTACCTTACTCTTCTCCCCCTGGTCTTAGGTTCGACCTGCGCACTCTCCCTGTGGACTTTGTGGAGTGTTTGATGCGCTTCCTGCCCACTGAGAATGAGATTAAAGTCTTGCGGCAGTATGAGAAGGAACGCAAGCCTCTAGAGAGCCTGACGGACGAAGACCGCTTCATGATGCAGTTCAGCAGAATTGAACGGCTCATGCAGAAAATGACCATCATGGCCTTCATTGCAAACTTCTCAGAGAGCGTGCAGATGCTCACACCGGTGAGAGCTTTGATGCCCTTGTAACAGTGAACTAGAAAGGGAATTTAGAATTATCTTGATGTTATATATATAATGCAGTTAAATTAGAAAGACTTGAAACTATAAACGAGAAAGGCTAAAAGCATTCAGTTTTCATGTATGTGGTGTAGATATAGAGTGCCAACAACATCATTTCCCATCTTTAGTCAGAAATATCATTTTTTCATGGTGACATGGTGTATGCCAACATAGCCACAAAAACCAGCGAGGGTTGCAGTATATGAATTGGGTTTATTTTTCTTGTGTTCCCACAGCAACTTCATGCAATCATTGCTGCGTCGGTATCCATTAAGTCCTCACAGAAGCTAAAGAAAATCCTTGAGGTAAGACTGCCATCATGTATGGGTTTGATGGGATGTTTAAAGCAACACGTTCATGAATGTAAAGTTCATAATTTCCATTTGAATGTTTTGTTTTATTTTTTTAGATTATTTTAGCCCTTGGAAACTACATGAACAGTAGCAAAAGAGGAGCTGTGTATGGTTTTAAACTACAAAGTTTAGACTTGGTAAGTTACTCAAAAGACAAAGACAAATTTGTAGAAACGGTGTTCCGCTCATGTTTCATAACGGCTTATGTCCCATGCAGCTCCTCGACACCAAGTCAACAGACCGTAAACTAACATTATTACACTACATAGCCAACGTGGTTAAGGAGAAATACCAACAGGTGTCACTCTTCTACAACGAGCTGAACTATGTGGAGAAGGCTGCAGCAGGTGAGTTGTACGAAGGAACTCTGCATCCTTTAATTAGTGTGTACTGTATGTATACTGTATGTAATAGTATATACTGTATGTATACTGTATGTAATAGTATATACTGTATGTAATAGTATATACTGTATGTA
>JAODLL010043730.1:0-28807 GCA_026546735.1 Forbesichthys agassizii | reverse complement strand
CTGTATGTAATAGTATATACTGTATGTATACTGTATGTAATAGTATATACTGTATGTAATAGTATATACTGTATGTAATAGTGAGTACTGTATGTATACTGTATGTAATAGTATATACTGTATGTTATAGTGAGTACTGTATGTATACTATATGTAATAGTATATACTGTATGTAATAGTGATTACTGTATGTATACTATATGTAATAGTATATACTGTATGTAATAGTATATACTGTATGTAATAGTGTATACTGTATGTAATAGAATATACTGTATGTATACTATATGTAATAGTGTGTACTGTGTGTAATAGTATATACTGTATGTAATAGTGAGTACTGTATGTATACTATATGTAATAGTGTGTACTGTATGTAATAGTATATACTGTATGTAATAGTGTATACTGTATGTATACTGTATGCAATAGTATATACTGTATGTAATAGTGTGTACTGTATGTATACTATATGTAATAGTGTATACTGTATACTGTATGTAATAGTATATACTGTGTGTATAATGTATGTAATAGTGTATACTGTATGTAATAGTGTATACTGCATGTAATAGTGTGTACTGCATGTATACTGTATGTAATAGTGTATACTGTATACTGTATGTAATAGTATATACTGTATTTAATAGTGTGTACTGCATGTACACTGTATGTAATAGTACATACTGTATGTAATAGTGAGTACTGTATGTATACTGTATGTAATAGTGTGTACTGCATGTATACTGTATGTAATAGTACATACTGTATGTAATAGTGTGTACTGTATGTAATAGTACATACTGTATGTAATAGTGTATACTGTATAATGTATGTAATAGTATATACTGTGTGTATACTGTATGTAATAGTATATACTGTATGTAATAGCGTATACTGTATACTGTATACTGTATGTAATAGTGTGTACTGCATGTATACTGTATGTAATAGTACATACTGTATGTAATAGTGTGTAATGCATGTATACTGTATGTAATAGTGTATACTGCATGTATACTGTAATAGTATATACTGTATGTTGGTGACATAAAACAGTACCATACTGTGATATTCTGCCACTTGTTTATAGTTCACTATTCAAGTCCTTCTTGTCCGCCTGTGTTTTGCTCCCAGTGTCGCTGGAGAACGTCCTGCTGGATGTGAAGGAGCTCCAGAGAGGCATGGAGCTGACCAAGAGAGAGTACAGCCTGCATGGCCACAACACTATGCTCAAAGACTTCATCGCACACAACGAGGCCAAGCTCAAAAAGCTGCAGGATGACGCCAAAATCGCACAGGTAGCCTTTACACCGTTCTTCTAGCGCTCTGAGGTAGCTAATCTTTAAGGCTGTTCAGCCCAGACC
Source organism: Forbesichthys agassizii (assembly GCA_026546735.1). Lineage (NCBI taxonomy): Eukaryota > Metazoa > Chordata > Actinopteri > Percopsiformes > Amblyopsidae > Forbesichthys > Forbesichthys agassizii. The sequence continues at coordinate 27,440 of JAODLL010043730.1, read as the reverse complement.
CTCCAAAAGCAGCATAATATACTGTATGTAACATTTGTGGAAATTTGCCGACCTCAGCAAACTGTCGTTTCTTCACCCAACTTCAGCCAAATTCATTTAAAGTATCAGTGTGGATTGTGGATTTTCAGGCCATTTTGAGGACCATACATTTCATTTTCTCCAAATAAATTCAACCGTTCCCAACCACATCAATGGGATGTCTTTTTATATTGTGTGTTTTGGTTTTGTTTGTTGTGTTAGCTGTCATTTTATGTAATTATAGACAGTCAATTATATAATGTAATTATAGACAGTCAACAAAAATGTTATTCAAATTTTAAGTAAAATAAGAACCTTTTTTTTGAACAACACGCAAACACAGCTGACCAAGATAATAACACATATTAACACTTTATTTGTAAGGATGCCTTCGATGAAGCAGTGAAGTTCTTTGGTGAGAACTCCAAAACCACGCCGCCCTCCGTCTTCTTCCCTGTGTTTGTGCGATTTGTCAAGGCCTACAGGGTGAGCTGCATAATAAGATTATCATTTATAATAACAAAATAGCTTCTGTGTAAAGATATTCTTTTTTGGGTCATAGTTTGACATTCAATGAATCAGTAACCTGCAAACATGCTGTAAATCCAAACCCAATGTACCGCCCGCAGCAAAGATAGCTCAATAGAATCAGATTGTCAGAATCAGATGCAGTATTGATTTTAGAAAGTGCAGTATAATAGTATAATTGTATAATATTTAAGAGGATGAGTTTTGATAACAGACAGTATAAACCTCTCTCTTTCTCTCTCTCACACACACACACACACACACACACACACACACACACACAAACACTATTAACTACCTGAACTGGCAATAGCTTCTGGGCATGTCTGCCTAGTTTATGCTAATATGCCCCAAGCAGCCTCAGGGGAGGGTGAGTCTGGGGCTTCTGTCAGGGATATATGGAAAACCTGCTGTTCTGTGCGTGCGTGCGTGTGCGTGTGTGTGTGTGTGTGTGTGTGTGTGTTTAACATTAGCATGGCTTCTTTTTACATTATACACATAATACATTATACAATATTCATTACCGTGTGTGTGTGTGTGTGTGTGTGTGTGTGTGCGTGCGTGCGCGTCTTCCGTAGCAAGCGGAGGAGGACAATGAGCACAGGAAGCGACAGCAGCAGATTATCATGGAGAAGCTTTTGGAACAAGAGGCCATGATGGAGGAGGGCCAGAAGGTAACCCCCAGCCTCCAGCCTACTGCCACCTGGTGGCTGCTCGCTGCCTGTGCTTACGTTGACGCCTGGCTTCCCGCAGGGTCATGCTGCTTCAGCCCAGGGTCAACACACTAGTGGTCCAATTAACGCACGCACACGCACCCACACACACGCTCTCACACGTACACGCACGCACGCACACACAGACACGGCAAACTTCACATAGTAATGTGTATGAAAATAGTTGTTTGTGTTGTGTGTGGGTGTGTACCTTCTGACAACAGACATCACCTGTGTGTGTGTGTGTGTGTGTTTTCCACAGTCGCCGTCCCACAAGAATAAGCGTCAGCAGCAGGAACTGATCCAGGAGCTGCGTAAGAAGCAGGTGAAGGACAGCCGGCACGTCTACGAAGGCAAAGATGGGGCCATCGAGGACATCATCACGGGTACACCAGCCGCCACGCGCACACATACGCACACACAGGCGCGCACACGCACACATGCGCACTCACACAGAGACACTGCATGCATATCCTCCCTTGCGCGCCATGTTCGGCCTTTAACCCCAGGTCCGCAAACCGACTAACAGCAGAAACGCTGACTCTTTCATATGCAAGGCTGCGTTATAATATCACCAGTCGTCTAAACGTGCCTCGACAGTCCAGGCAATGACATGCTGCGTCAGCCCAAAACGCCGTATATTGCTTCATGCTATTCTTATTCTGCTTGTTGTTTGCTCTGTAACACCGCTGTCAGGGTGCGAACAGGGCCAGGCCTGATTAGCAGTACCACTAAAACACTGTGTGCTCCTTTGGTGTACCTGTGTACCCGGGAAACATTAGTAATCAGAGACAGGAAAATAGATATTTGATTCCCTGTGTGAGTAAAACATTAATAGGGGTTGTAAATGCATGAGTGTTGATTTAAGCACCCCCAGGCTATAATTCATACTGAACCTGTAATAATGAAGCAGTTATATTACAGATACAGTGAATGAGCTCGTCCTACTCTAGTAAAACATTAACACAAGTATTCATACAGATATTTCGAGATAGTATAGTAGAGCTCGCTTGTTTTGTTTGCTAGCAGCCCACGAGGCTCATGAATAGTTCCCAGTGCTGTCGTTTGGGTGGTTTTTTTCCTGTGCTAACCAGTGCTAAACCCCTCTAGGAGCCTTGCTTTCTTAAACTGTTTGTCTTTGTGTCTTTGTGTCTCTGGCTGTTGTCCCTGTTGTTCTCAATGCAGTGCTGAAGACAGTGCCCTTTACCGCGCGTACAGCCAAGCGGGGCTCGCGCTTCTTCTGCGAGCCCGCTCTCAATGAGGATTACCATTACTAAGCATATAGCTCTCTCTCTTCTGAAAGGTTGCTGGAATACCTCATTCTCTCTCACACTTTTCCTCACTCTGCTGTTAATTGTGAATGCACCCCAGCATGGAACTGTGTGTGTGTGTGTGTGTGTGTGTGTGTGTGTGTTTGTGCGTGCGTCTCCCCCTCTGAGCATGATGAGGTGGCTGGGTGTAACAGTTTTCTTTCCCACCTGCATGAGTGTGACACCTGCACCTGTTCATTCATCGACAAGCAAAATATAATGTCACAGAGGCAAATGCTCTCTGAGGTCACTCGTCATCTGTACCAGGCAGTAGACATACACAGGGAGATGAATGTACTGTTCTGATTATGTAGCACAGTGCGCTCACAAGTAAGCTGGTGGGTACCATCTAGTGGTGGAAAACGGAATAGCACAGAAAGAAGGGTTTCTAATTATTCATATATATATATGAATAATTACTATTACTATTCAATTTTACAGATTGACTCATTGGTATTTATAATAGCAATAACTGCCTGTGGCATTATGCATTGCTTTCATGTGTTAATTAATATTGACATATCCATAAACTGTGGGTTCATTATGCCATATCACTACTGGTGTTATTCTGGTTTTTTGCATGCAGGTTATTTTTGGGTTTTTATACTTTCCTGCTTCCTACCTAAAACACATCCCTGCACCCCGATATTCCTTACCATGAGCTTGGCTCTGCCAGCTGCTGATAGGCTACATTCCTGTCAAATGACTCCCTGCAGACTGGCAGGCCTGACAAGGTCATTTCTCTAACACGAAGCATGGTGTGTGCACATCTTCTCTGTATGGTTTTCACTGTGCCGCTAACATACAGCCAGGTACACTGATAGAAGCCTGTTTTATTTGGGGAACCTCCCCTAAATAACGTGTTGTGTTTCTGTCAGTGGCTACCTAGCTGCTTGCATGCTCTGGGTTCTGGTTATGCTGCCGAGGCAACAAATGTGTGTGTGAACAATGGTTTTTAATTTTTTTTTTTTTTTAGTTCATTATTATTTCGTAAAAATGGTATCCTCCTGTTATGCTGGTAGCCACTCTGCAAAGCGGTCTGGGTTTATAAACGGCAAAAGAACAAAAAACAAACTGAAGCTTTGGCCCCCTACTCTCCTCTTAAACGCCCTATGTGCCAGCTGCGCTAGCTAATAGCCGCCAGCTCCGCCCACCTCTAATGCCTTCCCCCATGCCTTGTGACTTTGCCCTGGCAGCTTCCTACCACAGTGCTGTCCTCTTTGCTCTCCTCTCCTGCTCCCGTTTCAGTTGCGCTAGCTAGCGGATCAGCAGTGTGACCACCGGCTGTGGTCGCGCCATTTTTAACCTCCATTTTGTCTTCTCTTTATCTAGCCCTAAAGAAGAATAATATTACTAAATTCCCCAATGTCCACTCGAGGGTAAGGAACTCCTCCAATAGCACCCCTGTGGTGGTGGATGTGCCCCAAACTTGGCAAGCATCTCTTTATTATTTCCCTCCCTCCACTGTATTTCCTGTGTATACAGTAGTGTCCGTATTGATGTAGCGGTTACACCGGCTCATTACCCTTAATAATGTACTGCATGTTGAATAAGTGTCAAAAGAGAGAGTTGATTAATGAAGTCCCCCCCCTCCTATTTTCTGTTCTGTTTTGGAACAGCGACAAACAACACCCTATATCGGCTTACACATAGAAACCTTGGGTGTGATTTTTAGATTGTTTGACCTGCTTACGGACTAAATGTTTTATATTTCTTCCTAGTACAGAAAGACGCTGCTTTGTTTGACTGGCTGCCAGCTCTGAGCCTGTGGGCTCATAATAAAAAAACACATTTAAAAAAAAACCTGACAATGTTGATTGACGGCTATTTTATTCACCCCCAACCCCCCGGCATCCCACCAAACACTCCTTCCTCCCTGTCTAGATCTGAGGAACCAGCCTTATAGGAGGGCAGATGCCGTGAGGAGGAGTGTCCGGAGGCGCTACGATGACCAGAGCCTGCGGCCAGTGAACAATGGTGAAGTGGTCGTGTGACGAGGGAACAGAGCATGTGACGGGGGGGGGGGGGGGGGGGGGGAGTGTAGAGAGTGAGATTTAAGATGAAGGATGGGAGGTGGTGTAGTAGCAACAATAGATAAATATGTATATGTATATAGACTACATATGAAAATCTATTTGATGTCATTATACTGTATGTCTCCAGTGTAGCAGCTTCTCACGTTAGAGGACTGAGGTGGGAAACTGTTTGAAACGTGGACTAAGAAAACTTAGACGAGCAAAGTGCCTGAACGTTGTTATTTTTCTTTTCTTTGTATGATCCAATGTTTTATTTTGTCTTCTGTTATATCTGATGACAGTTGTATTCCTGTCATTTCAAGAAATACAACTTTTATTGTAAAAAAAACTAGATTTGTAGCAGAGGTGGTGGTTCCTGTGCTAAACATGGACATTGTCAGGAACAGTCTATCAATAACTTTATAGGGATACACGTTGCTCCATATTTCGCCATTCATCTTTAAAATACTGCCCCGGCAGTTGATTTACAAGCTACCACAAATGAAAGGTTACAAATATAGATTGAATGGCCTGTTGAGAAGTTGTATCAAGATCACACCAGGTTAATGTGAATTGTATATAACATGACGTCTCCCTATATTGACATCTCACTCATCAGTGTTAACTATGGTTAGTGGACCAATATTTTAATACGTAGGTCGATATTTATATAACTAGCTCAATCTGCTCAAGTAGAGCATTAAGTGCATTTCAGTTGTATTGCTGCATTGGGGCAGTGGAGGAAGAACTTCCATAGGCTCTAAAAGTTTTTTCACATTTTTAGAACAGAGCGTACACATAAAGTGTAGCAGAAATCTGGACGCTGACACTGATTTTGGCACTGACACAACACATTGTGAAAACTAGATTCAAGTCATTTTTAGGGTTGTTTAGAAGGTTAGACAAAATCTGGGCAACAGTGTCTATTCAGATATTGTAATTTAATTGTATAGTATTTAACCACAGAAAATGGTTTAGCTTTTGCGTTTTCCATTGGATGTGAATGTCTATATTTCCTTACAGCACCTAGTCATTGGGCATGGCAAAATAAATTACACAATACACAAAAACAACACTTTTCTAAATGTACAGATATTTTGCTAGTTTATTTTGTTTTTATTTCAATTACTGGAAGGTTAATATTGTACATATTGTTTAAAAAAATGCAATAATCTGTGCTATTACAATTTGAATGTTATTTTAACTTATAGTTTTGTTCTCTTTTTTCTATTTAATTAAGCCAAAACGATAGCTTAAACCATTAACAGAAGATACTAGAGCTAATATGAATGTCTGGTGTGTTACAGGCTGTGTCACAATGCAATAGCAAGCTAGCTTCATATAAATCTTTTTGATTTTTATTTTTTTACATACCTTTCAGTAATAATTAAATAGTTACCATATTTCTGACAAGAAAATCTATCAATTATTCTTGGATTGTATTAGCTGGCTATGTATTTTGGTGCTCATCTTTGGACCATTATTACTGTCCACTAAAGCATGTGCTGCAGCTTTTTCTGTGAACTGACATGTATAGACAACCTTTCCGATTGGATAATACTGGCATGTTTTGTTTTGTGTTCATCAATAATGTATTTTAGGCATTTTGTGCATTATTTTCAAACAAATCTTAATTTTTTTTACAAATTGAGCTGAGATTTTCAATGAATATGATCAAATAAACTATTTACACCGATTTAAACATTAAGACTTTTTTAGTGTTCATAAGTGTTATGTTGGTTGCCTGGTTGGGACTTCCAACACTGCAGTTAGCAAATACAAAGGAAGTCACTCAATCAAAAACATTTCATATACAGGTAATTACATTTTTAAACATTAAATTAATTAACGTAATGGGCATACTCTATACCAAATTCAATTTGATTTCTCCCCAGCTACACATTCTTAAAGAAAATTATAGCTGATCACATTTGTAGGTCAGCCACAAGGCTTTATCAAGGATGTTCTGACTAATTTGCCTGCAATTTGAGACCAGCTGTGTTTACTGTGCTTCTTCTACATGGTAAAAATATAAAAACTCCAGGCACTTATATTTATTAAGTAAAAAAACTTGTATGCAAACAACCTGTATATTAAATTAACCTCATGCTACTACTGAAGACTCATTGGGTCACTGTGAGTCACCCATGTAAAGTATTTTATTAAATTTACAGATATCAATTAGAGAATATCAATTAGAGCGCTTACAATGTTGAAACCAAAACTTAGTCCGTGGGCATACAATGGTTTCAAGGCTTTTCCTGTGTTTTATTTCCATGACACTGCAAGGTAGAGTCTCTCAGTATGGGATTAAAGGTATTTAATTCAGTATCAAAACGATTGGCAAAGGAAAACATGTACTAAACAAACTAAACCATGTCTAAAGCATAGCAAGGGCACTCAAAATGCTATTTAACATGCCACCATAGATTAACCCTTTACTGATAAAGGAGTCCAAAAGGAGCTCAACGCAGCACACAGTCCGACACACAAGAACGCAGGCTGTGTGGTGTCTTGTTTAGTACAGTCGGATGAACAAGACAGGGATTGTGTATCTGCAGAGGCGGACAGTTTCACGGTGCGTCCAGCTGCTCAAGTAAAGTTCTTCTCCTCTTCTCCAGCTCTCCTTCGCTCAGCTCACTGCCAGAGGTGTCCCAGCCACCCTGGTCAGGATAAACAAATTAGCACCTGGCAGAAAAAAAAAGCTACATGCCTTGGATGCAATGCAGCCAGTTTGGACAAAAACATGAAGGGGGAAAATAAAAGAAAAAATCTGAGTGTATTTTACTGCTTGACTCACTCACGTGACCAGTGTGGAAACGCTGTAAAGTTGTTCAAAAAAGAAAAAGAAAAAGAAAACACCTCAGCAAAAGATTTATGCTGTGTCCCAAATCCTTGTATGCCATATCAGATACTAATAGTACGCAGCGTGGAGAGCCTGCATACTTGGTGGACCGCCACAATCCCAGCGGAAGTTCATAACACAAGAACAAGCTTCCTTCTCATCCATAATATATGAGAAGGAAATATATATTAGCAAGTGTGTGTTCAATGTTAATAATAATATTAATTAAACAATTTAAAATTAAAAGGAAATGTACAACAAATTTGTGGAAATACATGTGATCACTTCACTGTAAATGACATCAGCATACAGAGCAAGGTTGGTGTTTCAACCTTGCATAACATCTCTATGCCATTCTGAATACTAAACCTGGGCAATAACTGCCCCGTTAATGTATTAGAGCAGAACACTGTTGACTTACGACTACTCTGCCCACCGGCAGGTCAGTTCAAATTTAAACGGAACCCCAATTCCACCCCCACACACATTCCTATGTGATTTAGTGTGGAGGCCGTCCTAAAGAGTCCTGCTACACCCCCAGGCGCGTGGGTTGTCAAGTCAGGTGCAGTGACCGCAAGAAACACCGACCTCCTCTTTAGCAGCTTTCCTTTTAGGAGACTTCTGCTGCTTGGAGTCAGAGTGACTTTTTCCCCGGGACTTGTCGTTCTCCTTGTCTTTCTCCTGGTCTTTATCGTGTTTTCCATCACGCTCCCTTCCTTTCTTCTCCCCGTCAGACTCAGGGGAGCCCTGGAAGACATAGCCAGCGTAAATAAACTTATTCGCACTTGAACGCCCAACAAGCAAATCATTTTTTGGCATTACATGCAATAAATACATGAATGCATACATTTGTCAGGTCATGCCTCGAAAAGTAAACGTACAGATTTGTGATGTCGCTTCTTGGCCTTCTTCTTGTGCTTCTTTGACTTCTTGTAGCTTCTCTCTGTCGGGCATACCTCAAAGAGTCAGTGACTGGCCATAGTAGTGTATATTAATATACGAGTGTGCTGACGTCACCAGCTCACCTGATTCTCCACTGGATGAGCGTTCAGATGGCGACTTGGACTGGGACCGCTTCTTCTTTTTGTGGTAATCATCATCCTCGGACTCTGAGCCCTGTCGTGCACAAAGTAAGGTGGCATCAGGAAACTAGTCTCAGGATCTTCCGTTCATTAGCACTACCTGTTCAATTCGATTACTTGGTAGATTTTATATAGACAATTCCCCGGCGATACCAATGTCCCAACAGACAAGATGTCTGCATTAAATCATCATTAGAAGCTAAATTAGTGTGTGAATATAGTGAAAACTGTCACTAATGCTGTTTACAGCATCTAGTGTGTTGCTAGATTGTAAGATGAGTAAAGCATTGCCTAACACCAACCGATCGAGAACGGGAGCGCTTCCTGTGGTGCTTCTTGGACTTCTTGGAATGCTTCTTTGCCTTTGAATGATGATGCTGGCATTCGTGCTGTGGAAACAACAGACAATGAACACTGAAACTTTGCCTGAAATGCCTCATTTGTTCCACTGGGGTTGACGGTGGGAGACGCCTTACCTCCAAGACATGCATGAAGTCTTTAAATATCCTTTTCCTTTCCGATTCAAGAGTCACGTCTTCGAAAGCAGATTCTCTTAGGAATCGTTCTCGCACCTGCGAGGACCCCCCCCAAAAAATAAACATGGAATAAGCACTGAAGAGTGAGTGCATTCAAAGGTATAGTAACTTCCAGTGATATATATATAAAAAGAGGACAATTAACTGTTTATTTTGACTACATGAATATGGCTTCTGTCGACCGATTAACTTCTCTCCTATGATGAACCGTGAGTAACAACGAGCGAGAAGCCCTGAGGTAAAGAACATACACTCTCCCATGAGGTTTCAGGCTCCAGCGGGGGCGTGGCCTGCTTCAACATGCTCTTGAAAGCTGCCTCTTTCCTCTTCATCTTGCGGGCCTCCTCCTTCTCTCGCTCCCTCTCTCTGGCCTCAGCCTTCTCCAGCAACTACGAACAAGACGGCGAGTTTAAGAAGCGGGGCCTGACCTTTCACGACCCCACAAGACGCCATGGACTGCAAAGCTTACACTGTTGAAGGCCAGTTTGATGTTGCCTGCGTCCAGAGTGGTGGCTCTCTTGTCTGAGCTGATGACTGAGCCAAAATCCTCAAAGGTGGTGTTGACCTCCACCAGGAAGCCCTTGTCCTGGAAGCAGCAGAGCCATACAGCAGAATTAGCAGGACATTGATGCTTAGAATACATCTAACTACATTGGTAAATATGTTGCTATTGGATACTCACTTTCAGTATATCTTTGATGATTCTCTTTTCGTCATGGTAACGGGCCTTTAGGTCTTCCACGTAGAATTTGAATAGGTCCAGAGGAGTGGAGCCTGTAGAAGTTGAATAAAAATTACATTAATATTAATGTATATTTCATAAATGTAAAAAGCACACGTTATTTGGTGTATTCCAGCAATGCAACATGAAATAAAGGTTTATGTGAGAACCTAATATTTAATTAAACTGTAAACTATTAAACCATTGAATATAAATAAATTAATGAATGTGTATGTATGTACACATATATACACACACACACACACACACAAAAGCTTTAAAAAATGTTATATCAAAGCACAGGAAATAACAAGGGAATTGCAGAGAAGCAGAATGAAAAACATTTCAACATAGTTTACAGCCCATCATGCACATCTGTGTGTGTGTACGTCATATCCACGTGCTTCGGGGCATGTGCTCAGACAAACATGGCCCAGCATGGGCGAGTGTGCGGAGGCCTGATGTCCTACCCGGCTGGCCCAGCATGTTGGCAAAGCGGATGTCGGAGCTCACGGTCGGGTACATCTCCATCCAGGCCGACATGGAGTGGAGCTGGCCGTGATCATGCAGCTCATCCAGAAATTTCTGAGGACAAGTAGATAAAGAGAATTCATAAAATTATATAAAAATTCAGGGGGGGGATGACACAGTTACTCTCATGAGCGAGCTGAAGTTGCCCGACTGGAAATCCTTCTGGGCAAATGCACTAACAACTTGAACCCATTCGCTTCCTTCAGACAAGCTTTTATTGAAACGGCACAAGATGGATGAAATGTTCTGTGCGCAATGCATTAAGATTGAATATACACTATCCTGCATAAATACTTGTATTGTGATTGTATACACATTTGTTTAACTGACTAAATATTTCATAGCATTTGAAACAAGTGTATTACATGTGCTTTAATATTAGCCCTGTGTGACTTTGTAATAGGCTCTGGACTGCTCCACTGGGGAGAGTAAACAGCTGTTGGCCTACTGGGCGTAGACGTCGGGTCACTTTTAAACTATTGGACAGCATTTAACTAATACAACTGTTTATCTAGCTCTACCACCATTTTGAAACGCGCTCAACCGTCATCTCACTAACCCACCCTGATTGGACCACCAGCAGAGTGGCTGTCATGACGATAATGCATGGGAATCAACACTATTCTCAGCAGAAATGCAGGTGGGCGGAGCCAGGGTGACAGTACGGGGTGAGGACGGCTCTCTCTCCATCTCTCTCACCTGGAAAGACTCCCTGTTCTTGCGCTGCCGCCTCCTCTCCCTGAGCAGTGTCTTCTGCTTCTCCTCCTCCTCCTCCTTCTCCAGCGCTCGGATGTGCTCCTCGAAGCAGATGAGGGCGTCCTCCTTGTCCATGTCTGGCGGGAGCACACATGCCATGAAGCAGGACACCAAGCAGGACACCTTACACATGCACGCTGGTCTCTCCCTGCCCACCCACCCTCCAGCAGACGCACAGCACCCAGGGAAAGAGCTACACTCCCTGACTTCACCCCACAGAACCACTTCAAAACCACCAGGGATCGTGGGTAGTGTTTTACAGCACCATCGTAAGATTAGACAACAATGAGTAAACCTTTAATATAATAATGATTATATATAGTGTGTATGTATACACACACACATACTTATTACTTAGTATTTTAATAAATTTACATATTTGAATACATTTACAATGGGGAATTTGGCTGTTTACACGCCGTAGGTATCTGTCAAATGTGTACGCTACGGTTTCTGCTTAAAAAAAACAGAACATTTGAAATGTGCGTGCGTGTGTGATCTTATACTTTGCAGCTCCTCGTCCTCAGCAAAGGTGGGGTTGTCCAGCAGGTACTGCTGGGCCTCAGACCAGGTGGTGCGGTAGGTGACGTTGGCCATGTTGTCCAGAATGTTCTTCAGCGCCTCCCAGTTCCTCTTTCTCAGCTGCTTGGCTTGTTCCTGGAGCGCCGCGCGTCACAGAGGAACATTTAATGAGTGTGATGAGAAGCAATACTAAACACATATGCAGCAACAATTACTTCATTTACAGTATATGGCAGACACTTTCGTTCAAACTTGTAAGCACTTGTAAGCAAACACTATTCTAGTAGAATAGTCACAGCATCTTGTCACCGTGACTACTAGCATGTCAAAATGTCATTAATAAACTGACGCAGTAACCTGCGCTGTGTCCCAGATTTTAGGCAGGCTCTGCGACCCTTGTAGTAAATAATTAAGAAGAAAAGTGCTTAATCCATACGAGCAGAAAAGGATATCATTTTGTGTTTTATTTTAAACACGATAGCAGATAAGACTCCTTTTTAAGGTGAGACATGCAGCATCACAGGGGCCTCACCTTCTCTTTCTTGGCCAAGTAGAAGAGGACGTCTTCGTAGATCTCCAGCCGGTCTCTCTCTGGCACACAGCTCCACACCTCCAGCTCATTAAACATCTGCTCTGCCTTCCTGGCAGGTGAAGCACACACGTATGACGCGTTAGGGCCGGCGCAGTGACACGCTCATCCTCATGGGGGCAGTGTTTCACAGGCCAGAAGCAGCACGCGTGGCGCAGACAGAGGCCATACCATGTAGACTCAACATGAGGCACAACAAATCAAAAAGGGAATTCATTATTTATAGAGAAAAAATGTAAATAAATACTCTCCACAAAATTAGGTTGTCCCTTAAGAGGTTTACTGGGGCTCAAAAGCTCTCGGTTGCTTAACCCATGATGGTAAGCAGAGGTGGTCTCGTCTCTCGCCCGCACATACGCACGCTCTGCCGGGCAGCTCTGCTGATCATTGTCTACTGCCCCACAATATAACCCAGATGCCCTGTGAAACTGGACCGTTGTCAATGTCACCAGCAGATCCATGCATGCCCTCTGGCCTCGTCAGTGACTTTCACACCCGGAGACACCAAGAAATAAAAATGTATAAAAACTAAAACCACCAGTTTGTCAGTTACATACATTCACATTCAATGGTACCAGAGAGATTATAATTGAACAGAGAAGCTCCGACTTCCGCGTTAGATTTTTGGAAGGAGGAAGGGCCACTTTTCAACCTATACGCAGACCAGAACTACCCAGCATTCCATGCAATAGAGGAAGGGGGGGGTACATGGGTTTCACCACAATATTGCCTGTTATTTCTCTCTTAATGGGAATTTTGAATATATAACATTAATTCCTAATTATCAATCTGAGGCCATAATGGTGTTCCTGCAGCTAATTGTTTTGAGGTAAATTGACTTTGCATCAGGCCATGCATGGTAGATTTAGCTGTCTGGGTGCTGCTCCCGTCACCCGACACGCCCACTTAAAGAGAACAGCCGTGTTACATTTTTGCTTTATCTTTGCACAATTATCAAATCTTTCATAGTATTGCATTACAGCATGTCTATGTATAGCCTGTTGTGGCAGAAGACATTGCTACACACAGACAGGCTGAATTCAACAAGGGCGTGATTCAGTGGCTCTTCAGCCTGCCTGACAACACAGTGGCAATGTGCTGCGGCTGGAAATTAAACCTGTCCAAACCGCGGCAGCTGAAATGCCACGCTTTGGGTCAGCGCGCTCTCGCAGGGCCGCAACCGTGCGCCAGCGTCCACATTTGACCTTGTATTGATCCCATCTGTGTAATTGGAGTGACAATCACAGGGAAGCACAAGCAAATGTCACGCAACTCACTTGTATCTGGTCGTGGACATCATCTTCTCGTGGTTCTCCAGAAACCTCTGGAAAGTCTCTTTGGACTCCTTGTACTTGATCCGAGCTTCTTCCTTTTCCTCCTTCTCAGTTTGGACCTTATAGGCGTTGAAAGCCTGCTTCTTCTCGCTCAGTTTGGGGAGTGCACTTCATTGACAAAGAGGGGGAGGATTTAGCCGGTGCTTTTTGCCAAAAGGTCACAACTACTGGTCACAATGCCTGTTGCTAGGCAAATTATTGCTACGTTTCGTATAATTATGATATATTAAATTAGGAACGAGATGTGTTCTCTCTAAAATTATGTTTGTAGGTTTTAAACATAATGTAATGTTAACACTTATGTTTATTTGATTTGGTTGTGTGTATAATGTACACTACTATATGTAATTTGCTTCACACAACATATTTAATTCTAGTTCTAAAAGTTTCAGAATAAAATAACTGCCATTATCATTACATCGTGTGGTCCAAGCCTCTATTGTAGCATCAGTCATGAAACTCCAGCCTAAGAGAGCATTCTCAGCCCTGTGCAGTTAGACATGCGCATGGTTTGTGTGTGTTGGCAAATAACGTTGGCTGCCAGCACCTGTAGCGGGGGTCGTTGATGATCATCTTCATAGCCTGCTCCCAGGAGGAGTTGGAAGATACACCCTGAAATCCACAGAACACAAGGCTGAATGATTGTACTTGCACATACAACATGTTAAGAGACAGACGTACTTGCATATACAACACGTCAGAGACAGACGACCACCAGCATAATGAGGAGAAGGGATGGTTTTAAGATAACACCAGGCACAGGGGCAGGCTCAGTAAGAAGACTGTACTGAGCTTCCATTGGTTGGCAGCAGACGAGCCAATGCATTCTCTTTACGACCAATAGATGCTGGGCTAGTTTTGGAGAGCAACATAAAGAAAATCCATCAAAGAATGAAACGAATGAAAGTGCCCTTACTGGCAAATACTTCATCCAATACGGGGCGATTCAGCTGCCTGCGTGTGCCTCGTCAGTCGCCACTTTTATTCTAGCTCACCGAGGCGTGGCCCTCTCTCACCGCTCTAATTCCAGGGAGCCTGTGTGCTTTGGAGCCAATAACGCTAATCATAAAGAAAGCGCCACTACGATCTAGCGGGGAAAATGGCGAGCGATCTCATGGGGGCGTCGTGCACCAAATTAAAAAGAACCTAAATATAGCCATGATTGCGGCAGCCGCTAGAATGCCACCTTGCTACCAAACACGCAATGACTCCACGGCAACAGGAGTCTTAGCAACCATGTCAAGACCCCCAGAGGCTCATCAGGATGGACAGGGATTAGATCCAGTCCCAAACACAGAGGCTATGTCACTAAACAGACATTATCAGGTGTGACCAGACAGGAGTTGCAATAATCCCAACACTAATTTAAAAAGAGCAAGTAACAAAAATGTAGCCATAACAACTGATTCACTGGCTGGTGGTAATGTATTGTATTACTTAAAATACAGCATATTCACTTTAATTTTCTAACTATAGAGCTCTGGGTCAGTAAACCACGTACAGGCTTTTGACTCACTTTTTCTCTACCGACAAGGACTGATTATGTGGACTATTTAGTGTTTGACAACCGAAAAAGCTTTTGTGCTTTTTCTAATGATGGTGACAGAAATAACATGTCGCACATAAAGCCCCAATACACACAATAGCAGCGGCAAATAGGCATTGGCAATTAACTACCGGACATAGTAGTGGTATGAAAATATAATCCCACTTTAAACTACAATGGAAGAGAAATCAATTCAGTTGGACAGAGTGAATTCACCCTCTAGCCAACTGCTTTATCTTAATCAACATTAAGTGACACCAACAGGTCTACAGAGTACCGTCTCTCTCCACTCTTCCAGAGTTTGCCACTATTGAACAACTGTAGTACGTGGCATCGTGGCAGAGGCCCAACCTTTTCCTTTAGCAGCTCCTTAAAGGCCTGCTTAGCCTCCTCCTTTGTGTTCCACTTGTAGGTCTTCTTCTGAAGCTCTGGACGCTCTTCCTTGGGGACTTCCACGCTGTGGGTGAACAAAACAGCTTTCAGTTGATGCACTTAGCTCACATCTGACCAGTAATTACATAGGCTACCAAGAGTGAAGAATGCAAACACAAAGGACTATGGGCGAGGACCCAGAGCACATGCCTGGTTTAGCACAACTGCTACTAAGTATTTGTGGATTTAAATGATGTCTTTACAAACAAGTAAGACTTTAACAGAAAGTAACAACGCTCAATATTTTGCATGCATGACCAGTCAGAATTGGCGAAGGTTGTGAATTAATTTTGGTACTGTAACCAGTGAACTTTACTGTCATGACAGTTATGGCATTTTAAAAACAGTGCTATTCCAACTGAAACAAACTGCTCGAAAGGAGAAATAGTCTGTCCAAAATTACAGTCGATTGGAATAATTTGGGGCGCCTGTAATAGCTTGAATTCTGTCATGCTGTTCCGGGCCTGAGAGTTACACTGCAATTTACAATGTACTTTTTCCTTGAAATGTTCCCAGTGGGGTTAAGGTCTGGAAACTGTAGAAAGAACGCCATACAAGTAAAAACTCCTTACTCTTCCTTTGACCTCAAATAGCAGATATTTAATGTGAGATCACTGTTTCAATGAAGAACAAAACAGGTCTTGCTACAGTAGTTTACCAAGTCTGCTGGATCCAGCTGCCAAATGTCTAAACAGGGGCAAACATCAGGTCCAAGTTAGGCTCTATAACATGAGAGCTAACAGCTGAGCTTAAAATCATGTCGCCACAAGAGTGTGCGCGCATTCTGGTAGGATACTGTCGGCATTCCCAGGGCAAGTGCATTTTTTAATGGATCTGGGTTGTAGGCTAGCAACAGGTCTGAAAATGTCTGGGTGACTATGCAGACCTTGTGGCATCATGCCATTACCACATTTGTGGGACAAATCTGTGAACCTCCATTGCAAATCATGTTCTCATTAAACAGACTCATACATCAATGAAAGTCCTGCCTGGGAAGTAGCGCATCGCCATGCCTGCCCCCCCCCTCCCCAGTGAAACAGCATGATACATTCTTCTTGTCAAACCTGCGTTCCTCCACATGACCTTGACAGTAATGTGCCTACATGCTAATGGCCCGGCCTGGGGACAGACGACGCACCACTTTCTTCCCAGGAGTAGACAGGGGGCGTTACCTGGCTGCGGCTTCCGTGGCAACGGCGGCGCTGTCCGAGGCCGTGGCGGGCGGATCCGCGACGGCGGCGGCGACAGCGACGGCGGCGACCTCCGCTGCATGCGGCGCGGCGGCCATGGACAAGTGTTCCTCGGAGACGACCACCGCCGCCACCGCCTCCACCTCCAGCATGGTCACGGCGGCGGCAGCAGCGGCGGCGGGATCCGCCTGCAGAGCGGGGAGCGGTGTGGTGCCGGGAGCAGCGTCCGCCGTCCTGCCAGCAGATCAATTATGAGTGGCAGAACCCCAGCATGAATGGGCAGGCCAGACAGAGTCATGGTACAATGTGTGCTGCTTGGAATGGAGTATGGAAATATAACGAGCATCACAGAGAGGGCTTTGATCATGGCTGAAGAAATTATTGTCTTTCATCATCTTCAAAAGATGTGATGTTTTTGTTCATAATCATTAGTATGAAATAGCAAAGTGAACCAATTCAGGTAGCCAAACCATACAGGATGCTCTTACCCATTCTCTTCCGCTTTGATCATAGCTGGAGGGGACAAAAGAGATGGCCGTTAGGGCACTTGTTGTCATTTCAAAGCACATTACAAATGAGACAAACAGATAAATGAACTACAAATGACTGTGTTGGTCCATTTAAACTAATGCATCATATCAACAGGTATCAACATCAATCCTACTTTTTAGAGCTGATTCCTGGTGCTGCAGTATCGTTACACGAAGGTTATGCTATTTGTACGAGCTTGTTTACCTTCCAGATCCTCCAATTCTTTAGGTTTGGTCCATCTGGACTCCTTAGTCTGAGAATTGTAATAGTATGGCTTTCCTGTGTCGGACTTGTACTCCTTCCAGGGGCATTTAGACAACATTTGCTGTGAGAGAAGGTCAGAGAAAGAAGGTTTGACCTGTGACCAAATACACGGAAAACGGCCTGGCAACAACAGATGTGTGTATGCGTGCACACAGGGTCAGAAATGAACAACCGCCAAGCGCAAAATGCGGTACATCTTACAGACTATTTACACTGAAGGTAAAATAGGCATAGAAATCTTGAGTGCGAGTTTCTCTCTACCGCTGTCGCCTGGCCTTTGTTGAGCTTGACACACACATTTTCCTTGAAAACGTGCCCCTGCTCTCACGGACTAGCTCTCTGAGACCTCCTAAACCAACCATCTCATCATTCTGCAACAAATAAGTAGAAATAGCCAACCAGAGAGAGCAAGGGCAGTATTTATGAGACATCTGAACAACAACCGGGAAGAAACACGCAATGTCTAATTCATGAGTTTGAAGTGTTAATTAACATTCAAGGCATATAAAACGTTTTATTTTAGCGAATAACTTAAGTACACCGACCTCCTACAGAAATAAGTTTTACATTAAAAAGATGGTGTTAATATTGCAAATTCAGCAGTGACTCGCACATGGGCTCATATACAGAAATAGCAGACACAACAATGAGACATGTACCTTTTTTTGTGTTATTACAGAAAGTATAAAAACGGTAATGTTGGGTACGGTTCAAAAATGAATGGTATCCAGCCAGCCCCACTTACTATACAGACAGGCTAAGTAAGTGCAGAGGCAATATTCAATGGGATTAAGCCAACCTTTCAAACATGGAAACCCAAGGACAAAGCACTGCAAAAATAAAGTAATGTGAGCATTGGAGGATATAAAGAGTTGTATTATATTGTACTCACTACGTTATGTAGACTATATTAGGTAGTAGATAGGCCTACATAACTATGGTGTGTGGTGATGAGTTGTGCTGTCACTCATAGTTTATAAGATATTACTTTGACTGTAAAAAACTAAATTCTTGGCGGGTAGATTTTTTTTGATCTACCAGCCACCTTGGCCAGTAACTCAAAAAGTAAATTTCGGATCGTGCGTGCACAACAAGATAGTAAGCTGGCAAACAAGTATACAGGTAATAGTACAAGTATTACTGTCATTTCAGAAATACACGTGAGAAATGCACTTACTTCAGCAGGAGACTTGAGATCATCAGGCTTCTCCCAAGTTGACTGCTTGGTCTCAGTGTTATAATAGTAGGTCTTTCCATCCAGTGATTTGTGCTCTGTCCACAAAGACTTCTATAAAGGAGAAAAGGGATGTGTAGCTGCATGTCTTACATGAACTCATTCACCTCCATCCCCGTGTATTCATAGTCAGGTTGTGATTCCAGTCCTTGATACATATTCTACAGTCAGCTTTCAAACACACGTTACCTTCTTGGGTTGTTCATCCTGCGGCGATCCATTTGTGGTACCCTGTGATACATAAGGCCAAACCACAGCTATGAGTGATTAGAGGTTAAAATAAAAAGGCAGCATTTTTGTTGATAAAGACAAATGCTGTCAGACTTACAACTGTCCCAGGTGCAGCAACTGAAAAGAGAAGAAAATTATGAACATAAATAACGGAAAGTCAAAATTAGATATCATAAATGAATTGTGTTAATAGTTTGTTATGTAGGGTCTCACCTATAGAGTCAACTCCCGGCTGTGGAAAAGACATTTCATATTAGTAAACCAAAAATATATATTCTATCCACAGTACATTTTGGAAAACATTCTATTCCACAGTACAGTCCACGGTCCTCATGAATACTAATAAAAACTTGAAGCAGCACTTCCAAAGTACAAATAACTAATATGTGAGCGACTCCATAAAACTTCAAGTATGTAAAGATTTACTTATCTTATGTGAAACCTGCCTAGGTTCTAATTGCATGTAGTTGCTGTCTTCACAGTTGATACTCATTTAAATGACTGACTATAAAAAGGAGTTTACACATATAAAGCAACACATTTAGAGCACAGCTCTAGGCTGTGCATTTTCATCTGCTCTTACATGTGAATACACAAACTGACTAGAATAGAGGAGCAAGTCACCATCAATAGTCAAGGAACAGTGCAGAAAAGTTGGCTGAGGAATTCATTTTGGTCAGATTTTACTTAATAATTTAGACAACATTTTGTAATTGCGTCTTTATATAAATTAAGCTACATATAATAATATAAACATCATATGTATTCATTAATTATCAGGTCCAGTTGGTAAATCGCATTTACCCGAGAATCATAGCATTTATGCAATGTGAAAATATTGGGCCAGTATTGGTCAGATGGATCGGTCAGATGGATCTTTTCCAAGGATGAAAGTATATCACTACATCAGCAGAGAGTGAAATTTAGTCAAATGTTAAAGCAAAGCGTTTTCCTAATCGATTCCATGAGCATAACTACTGTGTTTGCTTTAAGATTAATTCAGAATAACTAACATATTATGCAAATTTGGAATATTGCCATAGACCGAATAATAGTGGAATTCTAGTGTGCATGTAAACATGGCCAATGATGCTAAAAGAAACAAGTGAGTCAAGTTACCGGTCCCGCTGGTTGTACCACTGCAGCTGGCATCCGAGGGGGCAACATCATCCCTGGCATCATAGGTGGCATCATGCCTGGCATCTAATAAAAGAAGAAGCATCATCAAACATTCATTTGATGCACTAATTTCCATCCCACTTGGTACAGGCAGAGGTATTAATGCAAAGTGTGCAACTTGCAACATGGTGAAGGGGGTGAGACTGATCCTGCCACACATATTTGACAGTGTGAAGCCACAGCTTGTGCCCTGTGAAGCAGAGACACTCCAGAACTGCAACTCACCACCTTTTAACAGACCTGTGATGCTGGCAGCTGGATCAAACGCACCTCCCACGTCACACACGTTCATATGCATAATGTAGTCACATATGCTGCCTACAATTAGCACAAGTGTGACTCTATTCATCATCCTCTGCTGTTGCTTAAAAAATGCCTTGTCAAAGTTTCCCCTCAACCCCTAAAGCACAAGGACAGGCTGCCTAGTAGCAGCAGCCAAAAACAAAACTGACATGGGGGACATTTACGACCTACATTCGATGTTCACTAGGAGTGCAGCGATTAAGCGATTTCACTATTAATTGGGATTTCAATCATCACAGTTTGTAACTTGAAAGGCTCAGCCACACCAAGTGTATTTTTTCTTCTTTTCACTTTCAGAGTAGGGACATTTCAGTTACACACTGATGAAAATCAAACAACCATTGCCAGGCACAATCTGCTGACTGCAGAGAGAACAAAACCAAAATTACACAAAAAATGAGGTGCGGCACATAACAAGAACTAAGAACTACACGTGTTTCTTGGGTGCTAGTAAGATAATGGCTGAGGGACCTATCGTTGAGGCTCCATTGATAAAATGCCTGAAGTCGTCAGTATAGTTATAGATATTTTAAGAATGATAATCGAACTGTTCAAGATGACAAATATATGCAAAACGTGCAGCAAAAGAAAAATAAATAAATGCCTATAATTTCAATCAACAGCATTAACATGGATAGTCAAGTAAAAGTTAAAACGTAATAACTGAGTTTAAAAAATCTATTGCTTTAGTGGCAAATTAATTAATGAAACACTGAGTTGGAAAGAAATTTGATATTTAAGTGTCACTGGCTGGGCCAACGTCAGTAAAACGGGAGAAAGACCATTAGGCCTATATAGGCTAGATTATAACCTCATAATCATCAAAATATCTAATCGTTGCATACCTAGCTGTGACTGTACTTCTAAAACAAGTTATCCTATTTTTAAACTTTGATAACATTTAACTTATTTCAGGCATTTAAATATTAAATACTTTGGATTTTTTGCACATTTATAATTCTGTAATAATTCAACAATTTATGTAAACATGGAATGGAACATATTTACTAACTTTAAAAGTGACCCTATGTGATTTTCTGCCACTACACGTACTACTGGCAGTAACATTCCCTTTTATTATAGATATTTTATACATTATACAATTATATTATGGCTGTCAAGCAATAAAAAAATAAATAAGAGACAACAGTACATTCTTTCAAAATGTTTATACTGTAAATCTAAATATAACAAAAATAGAAAAACTCAATAAATACAAATCTAAAAATACATATATTACATATGATATAGTCTCTTAATTTTGTATGCAGCTTTTTATATATAAAATAATAAACAACCTCATAATAGTCTACATTCCAAAGTCAGACTATTTAATTTGATGTTCAGGGGGCAATGTTTGGGGACATTTTGGATAGCTGGCACACACTTTATTGAGAAAAAAAACTCACTTGTCCCATTGGGGGCATCAAACCAGGGGGCATCATACCAGGCGGCATTGGGCTCATATTCGGTGGACGCTGCCCTATAGGCGGCATCCCCATTGGAGGAAAATGAGGTGGCATTCCAGGTGGTCCCATCTAGGCAAGGAAAAGTAAAATGTAAGACCAATCTGTTGAGCTCAGTCCGACGATTGCATCCAAGACAAGACACAATATAGCAAGGACATTTCCATCACTAACTTACAAAGGGTGGAGGCATCCCTGAGGGCGGAACACCTGGGAATGGTGGAGCTTGGCTCGGGCCATTATTAGTCTCCGACGAAGACTGCCGGGACCACAAGGTTAGGTAAGTCTTGTCAAGACTATATAAATAGACGTGTCCCTACTGCTGTCGATCAAAGGTAACTAGAAAGGTATGATGCTTGGTAGGCTTCAATTCAATTCAACTAAAACTAGCTAATAATACAGAATTATAACTAGTAATTGCTCATCTGAACAATGATATTCATATCATTTTAGAATTGACAAATTAAGGGGTTACAATCTTTGACTGGTTTAATTTATTTGGATAGTATGACTATAATAATACGTAATAATACATTACCATGGAGCTTTGTAAAACAGAAACGGGTCGTGGCTTTTATTGACCAACATTTAAAATTTGAGTTTGTCGTTAGGAACTTAAAGACCTTGCTTTCAAAAACAACATTAAAAATAGAAAGATATCCGTGCTTTATTTTTGCTACTCCAAAAGAATGATCCCATGGTAGCCAAAACGATGCTGCAGTTAGCATAGTGCTAACGCTACCTAGCTAGCGGGAAATTGTCTAACATACAACAGAGTTCTTAAAGCTAACTAACACTTGAAAGACAACCTTCCAACGACTGCAACATATTCATATGAAATGACTTGAGATCAATTTGACCTATAGTTACTTGTAAATAAACATTTCTTTTGACAAATCTGCACTCACCATGTTGAAGAGACGAGTGCCTCCAAGAATCTTGGCCACTCCACAATAACGTGCAAGCTGATTGGTTAGTTTTCCTTCGACGGGAAGGTCAAAGGTAAAACATCTACTGCGTAGTACTGATGCTACTACCTGTGTACCTTACACATGTCGCTAAAACGGATAATTGAAATGGCGTTTGAACATAATAAATATACTATTTAGAGAAGTATTATACTTAGATGTTTACCGCCATGGTTGCCTTGCCTAATGCATTTGTTTAGGTTTAATGTAAGATAATTCCACCATGGCTAATCCCGATAGTGGGCTACCGTACGTGATATTTAAGATCCTTTGTCTAATTCACTGTAGCCTATGTTATGGAGATTACATTTGCTAGTAGAGCAGCAGTCATTATAACGTGTCTTTGTTTTACTTCCTACTATCTTAAATACTGCAGACAAACCACACTGAATGTCGAATGTGTGACTTTTTTTATGACTTACCAAATTCAGATTTTGAGTAGACTGCCTGTAGTCCTACTGTATGATATAGTATTCTCAATAACAACGTGGTATTCAAACAAGAAACATTCCCTTGCTAATTTGAGCATAGTGTGCAAAACCGACTTTCTCAAAATGTTTGAGAGCATATGTTCACCTGTAGCATACACATTTATTCTTTCCATAATGGGTCTTTTTTGTATAGAAAGCCCACATTGGAATTTGAGCTAGCTAAGCTTTTCAACTCTAAATGTCATTCATGTTCTCTGTTTTTCATGTTTTTCTATCCTTGATTACATTGCACTGTACAGAAAAACAGGGTCAAACAGCAACTCACCCATTGTGAGGTTTGGCCAGAGAGAAAATGAGTTTAATGATCTGAAACACATTGATTTTAGAAAACAAATGAATGTTTTGCATGTATCACTAACAATTCTGGAGCAATATTCCTTGTATTGTCAAAAAATATACAGGTTATTCACATTAAAGACTGCAATGATGTAGCCTAGGCCTGTATCTAATATGATAGCATAAGACATGAGATATACTGTATATTGGAGTGTTGTTTACTGCCTAGTCATTGAGGATTAAAGTACTTTTGGAGTCTGACACGTGCAATAAAAAGAGTTATGAAAATAGATGAGCCAACTGCCATGGTAGGCTGCAATAAACTGATCCATTTACTGACAAGCACTATAGCGCTTGCTATCAATTTTCCTAACAAGCCAAACTGACAATGAGGGCAGGTGATGAATTGGACTTCAGCCTAATGATGGGAATCAGTCAAGCACATATACATAACTTTTCTTCAAGCTTCAAAGTAATATGTTTAGGTTCTCATCAGTTCATCTTGCTCTTTTTCATAATCCTCATAATATTCTCTACAATGTAGATACTACAGTCTAAAGTATGATATTGTATTTACGGCCTGGTACATTGACTGCTTTGTCACTCTGCTGCTTTTACTTTTAAAGGCTGAGAACAGTCAGGTTATTTCCATCTAATCGTATTAACCCAAAGGTTGGTGCTGGTGACCATCTTAGAGGTGGGACAGTGATAATAGATTTTTCTTCTGATTTTAAAATCATGTATATTTTATATAAAATGTTCTTGTCCCATCAGTGCATTTACATAAATATACCATACTACTGTATTTTAAAGGTAGTATCCCTAGAACCCCAAACTCCCTCCTAAACATATTGGTTATGTTTGAAACACAATAGTTGTATCATAAAATGTTATGCTAATGTATTATTATTATTAGTAGTAGTAGTAGTAGTAGTAGTAGTCATTTATTTTCCTTTTTTTTTTACTGGAGTCAGTAAACTAGTTTTGGTAGAATTATTTTTTAGGGTAGTGGAGGTGTAAGGTGGCAATTATAGAGCACACACAAAGATGTTGATTGCTGAGTGCCAGTCATTCACGGTCTCTTGTTCTCAAAGCATGGCTGATTTCACAGATATCAATCATTTAGGTCTGTACTGTACTCACATTCTCTACCACACACCAATTTCAACGGAGCAGGAAATCATTACACAAACCTATCAATCGCCCTATTTGATCTAGCCTATCCTTCACCTGTAAACTGATTCAGTTACATGTTTAATCAGTCAATTTGGAGAAAAGTTGTTGAGCTTTATCAAAATAACACCTTCACCGCTGAAAACATCCAGTGTTTTCACATCCACCTGACTGTCCTACTGTTCTAGCTCTATTATCGCTGACATTATACTGCAGTCTGGAGACCGTGATCACGTAAGCGTTCACACAGGATAGTGGTCCAATCAGCAACCAGTGGGGGTAGATGAATGCAATGTTGAACCTATACAATGAAGTCAACCATTTGAAATGGTGTTAGAGATAGATGAAGCGATACAAACAGTTGTATAATGCTGACTGGGTAAAGGCTAAAGCATTTTGTTTTTTATTTACCTAAGCCTTGTAGGAGGCAACGACTGCAAACATACCCCATTGCAGCTAGTCCAGACCCTGCTCAGATAGTGAATTTTGGGACTGGTTACACCAGGCTACCAATCAGAGGCTGCACAAAGTTACAACATCTCATAAAAAGTATTTTATAGTGTTTTAGCAAAATACAAAACATTCAAGTATTTTGATACAAAATATGAAGCCATTTTCAAAAACCCTATCAAATATAAATTACAAAATACTATATAATTTATTTAAAATACATGTATCATGAATATCATCCCTGTGCATTATCATGTACAAAATTAGCCACACATACAATAGTCTGTTCCCATCTAATGAAAATTACCCTGAAGCCGATTTTGTCTTAAAAACCACAACAAACAATAAAGATGGAGTCCTTTTCTCAAAGCCATAATAAGTCATGTGCATTTCACATTATATTTGTCCTTTGTGTTCTAGATACTCTCTTCCTCAAGGAATTCTGAGGCTAATTTGTTATATAATATAGTATCTACAACATACAACACACACACACACACACACACACACTCTGCACATGCCTCTCCCATACAGTGCTGATTAGCTGGCACTGTGCTGAGGCACACAACTATGGTGTTCTGGTGGAACGATTACATAATTGAGGCATGTACCTGTCATCGACTTGCTATAAACATGTCTGGCTGATTAATTCTGCGCAGGTTGTGAGGTTGTTGTAGTTGCCTGACAGAGAGAGAATCAAAGCACAAGGTAGACATGTCATTATCGTGCTGCTGATAACCAAGCACCACCAAGGGTGCAGCTGGCTGTCTTATTTCCAATGTCCACATACACTAAGTGCCAATATAATATTTATTCATTTAAAATGTTGTCTACTATTAGGACATAATCAGCATACTATATATATATATATATATATATATATATATATACACGAGGAAAGTGTTTCCTAATGCTTCAACATAAAGAATGGATCATGGAATGACATTGGATACAGTATGTCCCCTACTTATCTATTCTCATTAAAGTAAAGTGCATTGCCATTATGATTATATTGTGAGGGGAAAGGAAATCTCTTAATTTAAATGTTTTTATACTTCATCTGACATTTGATGGTCTTAAAATATTGTGTTATTTTTAATACACTGAAAGCCTTCATGCAGAAGGCCGTAATAAATGATCATCCTGTAAGTAATTTGTCTGTTGCATTCAGGGTAGCGAATGCACGTGGTGTGTATGTGTGTGTGTGTGTGTGTGTGTGTGTGTGTGTGTGTGTGCGTGCGTGTGGGTCTGTGTGTATGTGTATTTTCTTTTGAGGACTAATGCCCAGCTGGTGGCACTCACTGGCTGCTGTGGTCTGTGTTGTGGAGAAGCGCATGGGGAAAACGGGGGTGGTGTTTGAGCAGAAACATGGTGAGATGTTTGTCTATAATAGCAATATTCAGTGTTAATTATAAACAATGTCGTTCATTAGAGAGGAATACAAATAATATAGATATACTGCAATTTGCCACTAAATGTTATCAGGATTACGATCATATATCTCTTTTTTAGATTCACATTGGCCACAAACTATATAACATGCCTTTGTGGAGGTATATAGCAAGAAACATCAATTCAATAACATATGTTGACTTTCGGTTTGTGTTTTCTAAAATTAGGTCTTAATTAATCTCAAATATATGTTTTACTACTTAACCTAGACATAGTTTTATTAGCTATAATAATAAATAAGGTTTATAATATAACAGAAATATTTGGGTTTTTAATTGATGTTGATCTATTCTAAAGGCCAAAATAACATTTATAAAACTTAAGAACACTTTTCGCAGGCTCATTATACATTCCACAGCACTCTTTTATTGAGATAAATGTGTTATGTGAATATTCACACAAATACAAATGCAATCATTACTGTAGCTCATTCTCTTTCCATTCTCCCTCCGTCTTTTATTTTCATTCATCACCTCTGTATATTTAATTAAAGGCAATTTGCATAAAGAGATGTATTGTCCTGACACAACATTGAACTTCCCTTTAAACAACATTAGTTAATTAAAACACAAGCTTCTAGTGTGTGATAGTGATCCATTAACATGTAATAGAAGTTCATATTCAAAACAAATGAATGCAGACCTGCAGTCCTATAGTCCATTATTAGAAATATCCTGCTTTAAAAAAAAAAAAAAAAATATATATATATATATATATATATATATATATATATTTTAAAATTTCATAAATAATT
>JAODLL010043720.1:678-20494 GCA_026546735.1 Forbesichthys agassizii | reverse complement strand
TTCATGTAACACAAAGTGCTTCACACTACGTCATTAAAAACAATTCAAAATGAGTTAAAACAATACAATATACAAAACACAATAAAACACTCCTCACTGTGATGTCACCCCAAGATCAAAACCTCTGCTAACATCTCTGTCCCTCTAGTCAAGTCAAGTGTATTTATATAGCTCTTAATCAGATATCAGTCTCAAAGGGCTCTACCAGCCTGCATTTCACATGGGAACAAGCAACACCCCCTTAACCTGCTCCTCCCCCAAGGGAGGGGAAGCAAGGGGAAACTTCCATTAAAACCCCACAGGGGAAAAAAGGGAATAAACCTTGGGAAGGGACCTCAGAGTAATGCACCCCTCCAGGACGGTTAGGGTGCAATAGGTGTCGATAGATCAACAAGATTTAGCAAATCGAAATGTAATACATTTTGTAAGTTAGTTCATTTATGAGTGGTCTGTCAAATGTGGCATTGAAAGATGCCCCAGGAGACCCGTCCCTGGAGACCCGTCCCTGGAGACCTGTCCCTGGAGACCCGTCCCTGGAGACCCGTCCCTGGTCCGAGAAGTGTCCTTGCATTACCCTTAGCTCATTGCTCATGTCTGAGACTGTTCTCTTTAAGTGCGGCGAGGGGGTGTAGTGGGAGGTGCACAGAGGAAGGTCACTCTCGTAGTGGGAGGTCAACAACAACAAATAGGTTTTGGTTTCATCAAAAAATCAAATTGACTCAAAGTCGTTCTGGAAAAAAATGGTGGATATTTTAACTTAACACATAAAAAACTCCCTTCACTGCCATAGGGTGTTGTTTTTACGTACACTACATGTCATTTCGGTATGTACCGTTATTGTATTCCTTTATACACCTGTTTTAATGTTTCTTTAATTAATTATTTTTACCTGATTCCTTTAACCATTTTTATTAATGTGATTTAATTCTGAATTTGCACAACTGAGAATGTATTCCCTCTCTGTAAAGCACTTTGAAAAGTGCTATATAAATAAAGATGATTATATTATTATTAACAAAGGTAACCCTGCCACACTACAAATAAATGCATGGTGCATAATGTACAGTATTATACCACATGATATCCTATTACACAGTCAACACGGGCACTAAACATTATATTAAACGGTGCTGTGCTGCAAACACTGGGGTGGCAGAACACCGACAGCGAAAGGGAAAGTGCACAATGTGAACACGCCCTTTCTGGGGGGCAGGCAGTTTGGCAAATGAGAGGCGTATCGTTTAGTTGATCAGAGCGCTGACTTGCTTTCGCTTTGAGACTGTTTTGATGCTACATGTGGCTTCCAGCTGATTACAAAGCCCACCTGCTCCCCCACGGGAAGCAGCCGGCCCACTACTGGTCAGGAAGGGAGTTGCAGGCAATTTCACATACACATATACACATATACAACACACAGCAATAGCTCGGTTGGAAGAACAGCGAGACATTAGCTGATGTCTGAGAGAGAGGAGAGGAGAGGATGAGACAGAAAAGGTTAATGCAGGAGGCAGGACCTTACAAGTGCCATTTAATTTGTACTGGTGCATTATGGGAGTTGGAGGGGTGCCTGTGTTAGGAGAAGGGTGTGTGGGTGGGTGTGTGTGTGTGTGTGTTGCGAGGGTCCGGGGGATGTGGGTGTGTTTCTGGAGCCGGAGAGAGCTCTTGTGTGTTTCACAACAAGCTGTCAACACCTTCCGATGGAAGACACCAGTGGATGTCTGCCTTCCATCGTCTGGGCGCGTGCACGTGTGATTCTGTCTGTGTGTGTGTGTGTGTGTGTGTGTGTGTGTGCAGGCCTGTAAGATCGTGTGTTTATGTGCAAGCGTGTGTGTGTGTGTGTGTGTGTGAGTCTGTGCGATTGTGTGCAAGTGTGTGTGTGTGTGTTTGTGTGTAGGCCTGTAAGATTGTGTGCGTGCGTGCGTGCGTGCGTGCGTGCGTGCGTAGGCATGTGTTTCAATACAGTGCGACTTTCCCGTCTTGCACTCCACAACACCTGAGATCATTAAGGTGGCAGCTGTCTGAAGAGGCATGCACACACACACACACACACACACACACACACACACACACACACACACACACGCGCGCGCCTGTCTTCAGTGCCACAGTGGGAGGAGCAGGGTGACAGGTGAAAGCTACTGCTTTGCATCCTGTTGCCTCCCAGTGTCGAGGTGCCCTTGAGCCAGACACCTAACCCCTAACTGCTCCCCCCGGTGGTCAGGTGGCACCATGCATGGCTGACATCTGTGTATGAATGTGTGCGTGTGAATGGGCTAATGTGAGGCAACCATGTGCAACACTTCAAGCGGCCGGTTGGTTGGAAAAGCGTCATAAATGCAGACCATTTACACACACACACACACACACACACATATATACCGTGCCACATCAAAGGAACCATATCAGTGAGAACGAAGATGACCTAATGGCCTTCGCACCAACTCCAGGCATTAAAGGCTCATTAGACGCCGTCCGACTAGACAAGATAACACCATATGTGGATCCAGCAAAACTGATATATGCAACTGTGTCCGTCATTCAAACTGAACAGAGAAAACAGTGATTCTCAGAATTGACAAATTGAGATTGTCACGGCTCTGAGCCGCGATATTTCACCTGCATCTGCTGAGAATTTCGCCCCAAGGGGTTATGCAGCCCTCGGGCCACTGAAATAACTGATTTTCATGTATCACATGGACACGTGGACGGTGCTGGATCATCACGCTGCAGTTAAATGCTAGTGTGGCTAAATGTGGCAATGCTGTCACATATGAAGTGCTATTTCCACCCTAGTAGCTTAAAGGTATAGCAATTGATTGGAAGCTAATACACTTTTTGTCAAACTCACAAAATGTCTCCTCGCAGTTTGCTAGCTTATCGTTCTCTATGTACGCTGAAAGAAATAACGAATCTGGTTCTTCTACACAGCCCTGGCTCCATGAACAGAATCACAAACAGATAACAATATCCTAGCATTTACAATGCTTTTCTAATGTTTGGAGTGAAGCTTCTGAGCGAGCACCCTATGACATTGAAAGGAGAGGGGTGTTTGTTTTGTTAGAGTTTGAATTTAGCAAGCGTTCTCAATGACTTACCCTACCTTTAAATGGGTGACGTGTTTGTGTGGGATGATTCCTCAGGGAGGAATTCCAGATGATTCCTCAGAGAGGAAATGGGAAGACAACATAGTTTAAATATTGAATTTTTTTACAGCGCCTACTTTTGGCAGACGACCAACGTCGACTTAGTTGGGGTTTATTAACATCCCCACACTGTTTATACAGTAGGCCTGACTATCTCTCTCTGACCTCAGCACTCTGAAATCTGCTTTCCTGATGAATACACAATCAAACTCCCCCTCTGTGGGCTAACATTCACTGTACGGATCCTACATTTCCACCTCCTGGCCTAACATGACGTACAGTGCACCTTTCATCTCCTATCTATAGGCCCCCCGAGGATGTTTGACAGAAGTAAATGCAACCGCCCTCAGACCGGGGGTGAACGGGTGGAGGAGGGGGGTGGCTGGCTGGCAGCCATTGTGGGAGCCTGCAGCTCGAGAGAGAATTTAACATCGGGATTCAGGGGAGCATGCATTTTCCGGATGATAAACGCTGGGATAGCTCCTGGCTGAAGAGGCAGCCAGAGGCTTTCTAAAAGAAAACCAGACTTCCTGCTGACGGCTAGCCTGGTTAACTAGCCAAGCAGGCAAACGCCGCTGGTGTCATTTATTGAAGTGGTGGTTCTTCTTCAGTGGTGTTACGCTAATAACAAATCATCGCATTGTGGCTGACGGTGTTGTTGTGCTAGCTAAGACGCAGGTGCGGTAGAGGCTAATACCTTCAGCGTGTGTGTTTTTACGTAGGC
The DNA here is from genome assembly GCA_026546735.1 of Forbesichthys agassizii. Lineage (NCBI taxonomy): Eukaryota > Metazoa > Chordata > Actinopteri > Percopsiformes > Amblyopsidae > Forbesichthys > Forbesichthys agassizii. The sequence goes on along the minus strand of JAODLL010043720.1, from coordinate 16,627 downwards.
TGGTAGGCTGTGGTCAGCCGTGCGTCACCTAGATGTGTAGTCCTGTGTGTCTGTGCGCGCGTGTTTTTGTCACATTGTGCGTGGTTTTGTTAAATTGCCTGTTTTTTAAAATAATTTTTCAATTGTGTGTGTGTGTGTTTGCTTGTTCAATTTTGTGTCTTTTTGTTTAATTGAGTGTGTGTGTTCCCTGTTCGCGCGCGTGTGCTGTGAAGTGTACTCACTGGTTTATCAGCCAGCGTGAGTCAGTGTGTCTACAGAGAATTTCACCCACAGCTCGACTCTAATCCTAAAACAACTCTCTCCCCCCCTCTCCCTCTCTCCCCCCCCTCCCTCTCTCGGCGGTGTAGACGTTACTTCAACGTTCTTACAGTATACAGCATCTGCAGGGCATGTTTTAAACATTAACCCCATTCTAACGCACACTCCAACACACTCACACACATAGTGGAACGTAGATACCCCGATCCTATTAGATTCACTTCTACAAAAATCTGTTCTTTTCCACGCAAATTACTCTCCTAATCATGCAGATGGGTACACAGGCACGCACGCACACGAGCACACAGCCAAACAAGCAATTACCTTTGATGTGACGCTGGGTCTAATAGTCAATGTTTTACACACATAGTTTATGTACAAAGTGTTCTCTATGAATAAAATAACACTGCTCATGAAAATGGATGTTATCATTTTCCCCCCAAAAGACAACTTTGTCTTCAAGGCATTAATGACCCATCCCTTCTTTTCTTATGTTATAATAAATTGTGTTAATCTGTGTTTCTCAGAGGAACTATCAAAATAGACATGTTATGCTTTATTTTTTTATTTTTATGTTGCTTAGTTGTGTAATTTAACAGGATCCTTTATTAGAAAATGTTTGTTGTATTAGCTATTTATCTGTATCATTTAGGTACAGCAACATCAAACGTCTTGTAGGTTTTATAGGCCTGCAGCCATATAGGACACCGACGCTTCATATATGCACGTATGCACACACACAAACAAAGACAGCTTTACAAATGGAGTGTATAAATGAACAACAAAATACACCACACTTCGCACACCGTGCAAAGCTGGGGCGCGTTAGTGCAAAGAATGATCACATCTAGTAGCGCCGCATTTAAGACTTTCTGCTGATCAAACTGCTAGCACCCTTTTACACAAGCATGGGGAGAGATGCCGAGTTGCTCACCGTGGATACTGTTGCCGTGACACAGAGCGGCAGGCCAATAGTTTCTGCTCGTTGTATTAGTTTGTGTCTCTGGCTCCAATGATGTTGCAGAGGGGGAAAGTGTGATGGTGGCAACCCTGTAATTCGGCCCAGGTATTATATTCGTGCCAGTTTTATATGTGTAGATATTATGCAGGCGAAAACACCACTACCAATACAGACAAGAGGATAATGTCCCCCCCGCGAGACCACTGCACTAACTCATGCCTTGTGTCACAGGGAGACAAACTACAAATGGAAAACGGGAAGGATGACGTGCAGATAAAGACGGCTAAAGAAAGGTAACGACAGATAAAAAGGCAGTCTTGTCTCATCCACAGTGATACCTCTCCCCCAAAAATCCCCACCTTGCTCACCTGCATCTTCAGTCCCCCAACCCAATACATCCATCCATCCATCCACCGTCAACCACTTATATGTGGTCGGGTCGCGGGGGCAGCAGCTCCACCAGGGGACCCCAAACTTCCCTTTCCCAAACCACATTAACCAGCTCTGCCTGGGGGATCCCGAGGCGTTTCCCAGGCCAGTGTGGAGATATAATCTCTCCACCTAGTCCTGGGTCTTCCCCGAGGCCTCCTCCCAGCTGGACGTGCCTGGAACACCTCCCAAGGAAGGCACCCTGGGGGCATCCTTACTAGATGCCCGTACCACCTCGGATGGCACATTACATTAAAGGAGCAGCGGCTCTACTCGGAGTTCCTCACGGATAGCCAAGCTTCTCATCCTATCTCTAAGGGAGTCGCCCGCCACCCTCCTGAAGAAACCCATTTCGGCCACTTAAACGCAATCTCATTCTTTCGGTCATGACCAAAGGTGAGGGTAGGAACGAAAAAGTACCAGCAGATTGAGAGCTTTGCCTTCCGGCTCAGCTCTCTTTTTGTCACAATGGCATGGTAAAGTGAATGCAATACTTTAGTAAATCTTTGATGAGCTTACAAATTCAAATTCTAGTAAGCTTGTTGTTTGGGTATCACAGCTCAACACAAAGACATCCAAGTGACACTAATGTCGGTTTCTATTCATAAAGCAGTCATTACTGATGAAAGCAAATCAACGGGTGAACACAGTTTTAAATATTAAAAAGGGCATCGCCTGGGGCACGGCGTGGGCCCACGGTTGTAAAGCTCTAACGACCACTCATCGCAACCCCTCCGCTGGGGCATTTAATTAACCCCTGGGGGAATAGAGACATGAGCCAACAGATGAGGATGGGAGGAGAGCAGAGGAGAGGGGAATCACAGGGAATGCGTGGCACCATTTCCCAAATGCCAGTGCATCAGTGATAACTTACTCTGACAGAGGCCTCTCGCATTTCCATATCTGGCAGGGAAGAGGACTTACATTTACATCCACTGTTAATCAACCGTGGCCAACAGCAAGGCTGGAGAAGATGCATTGTCTCAAAGAGACACCCAGTCACTCCGCTGTGTGATTATAGTCACAAATACAATTATTCACTTCACTAATGATAATTCTATCTACACACTAAAAATATAAATCGCTCAGTCCAGATTTTTACATTTGCATATTTCAATTTGAAATAAAAATGGTTTCTTGTACAGCATTAGATTTTTAATAGTTATTATCCAAGTCAAATATCTGTGCAAACCAAAAGGGGAATTACTTTACTGTTTATGTCATGTATGCAATATTTTCCCAACATAAACATGCATATTGTACTCTGAATATGGACATATTCAGCATAAATGCTGAAACAATATTATGGTCAAAAAAGCATTAGACATATTGTATGTGTATACATTTCCAAATATATACTAGATCTAGATCTGTTAAAACGAAATATAACAAATTATGGCCCAAACCCTTTTATAAGTGCACAATATTGTAAATGTACATTCAGCAGTCTGCTATCCCTCCACATCAAGGGTGGTGCGGTGGATTAAAATTACGGCCAACAGACGTTGGCTAAGAGCATGGCACCTGATTCAGTCCCAATTCAGATTACTGCTCTTAACTCAACATTCACTGAGTAGCGTTTTGGTAAAGGTTGGGTCTGGTCAAACCAGGCTAGTGCAGTCGGCTCTTGACTTGTCTAATTTAAGGCGCTGCACTGACGATAAAAGTGACACTAGTTCATCGTGGTAAAGATTGATGGAAACTGACAGCTTTTGACAGACAAAGTCCCTAGCCATTCTCTTTCGTCTGATTTTAAACTGTCATGCCGCAGACACTGGCTGTTTCTCAACTCCAAGAACGCTACTGTAGGTACATACTTGTGTTTTAGAGAGGTACGTTCTTGCCAAGTGTCCTTCGGAGAATGGTCTTGCAAGAACGCGAGGATAGATCTAGATTGAGATGCATATTTTTGGCTCTCGTTCTAGGCTATTGCAGAACACCTAGGGGTGACAACACTGAGCGCTTGATAGGGGTATCATGGCTGTTCCCGGTCTGTAGTAAGCGGGACCTCACATCTACAAAATTGTTGTACCAAATATTAAACTAGACTCCATCTTGATAAATTGACAGACTTCACAGACTTGAAGTTAAAATATATATATTTTTTTTCACTTCAAAACCCTTAAAACAGTATTTTGTACAGTAGTATTTCGAGAAGTATAGCTTGTATTGTGTGTTTTCTCAACTGCCATTGCCGCTTGTTGGTTCAAAATGCATTCTGGGATATTCCGCGGACATGTTCACACACAAGTGGATGCATCCTTGGTAAAAACCGTGAATCGAGAACACTTCCGGGTATTTTATCCGTTCTTGGCTGGATGCAAACCTGTGAATTGAATGAGCACTTGGCTGTGAATGATGACGTTTCACAAGAACGCAAGAACCAATTAGAACGCATATTGAGAAACAGCCTATGTCACTAGCAATAAAGCAGCATTAAAGCAGCTTCGCTCTGATTGGCCGCACAGCAGCTGGACAAGGTGTGTGCAAGATGGTATCCCAGTTCATGACAACTGTACGAGTGTTCAATCTCTATACAACTACCCGTCAGTTGAAACGATATTGAGCCATACATGTATCCCATTATTTTGGATGGCAGGGAGTGACAGGCTGAGTCAGGTACTGCAAAGATGGCGACGGCCAGAGCCAGCACAGTGCGGTCTCCAAACCCGTTCTTGAAAAAAAACATCTTATGACATGTTTTATTCTATATTGTATTCTTACTTACTATATTTTACTTTATTTATTAGGATTGTCTGTATAACCCAGGTACTGCAGCCTACTACACCGTGATAAATTCCTTGTATGTGCAAATACTATATCCGATTCTGATGCAGATATCTGTCAGTTGCATACAGCACTGGCTAGTTCCTCATCCATCCTGTTTTCTATGGAACTATAATGTCTTATGGAAGCGGTATCATAGCACCGTACATGCAACAATATCAGAAATTAAGTTTGTATCAGCTAGGCCTAATAAACGTATAAAATAGGATTTTTTATGGAATTACACTGCAATACATAAAAGGAAAACCAGAAGGAAGTTGTGTTGATAAAATACATTTCAATATGTCTTTGATACCACATGCAGCAACTGCGACCCAATCAGCTGCCAGCAAATGCTCCAACTTCACAGAGTGAAAGAGAAAAGTGTCAGAGAAGGCAATCTGGTCCGCGGGCAGCCTTACTCTCTGACATCGCCATTAAAGATGAAAACGTGCTGACTTAACAATAAATGCGCTCAAATCCTTCAGGGTGTACAGTGGAGATATACACAAAGTCATAACGCAGGAAAACGTCTTATCTGGGTGATATAATATATAGCCCAGCTCTAAACTACAGTGAATATCGTCCACATAGCTATATCTATCTAGTGCCTCTTTAAAAAAACAAACATGCAATCTTACTAAAGCACACGATGCCTGTTGCACGTACAAAACCCACCAAGAGTACAGTTAAATGGATATTGTATGCCATTACTTCAATATAACCCTCTCATTTCTCGAGTGTCTCGATGGGGAAGATAATCACATGGGTTTACCTTAAGTATCAGGAAAATACTGTACTACAGTGAACTCCTATTAAAAGCTTGGTTTTGTATAGGGTCCCTGGAATGTTTAAAGCACATCTTACAGACAGCCAACGCTAAACTAGCATAGTAAATAGCGATCTCTGTTTGTCTTGAAGTATCAGTTGCCTAAGCCTGAGCTGATTAGCGGCCTTTGCCGGTGTAAAGGTTTGCTTTGAATTCTGGGAGTTATATCCCTGCTTGATGTTGAGCCTGCATGTGGAGGCCGTCTGATCCGACAACAATCTGGCGGTTCGGCGCTGCGGTTCGGTTTGAAGTATAAACAAGACACAAAATGGAGCGATAGAGAGAACTGGAATGATAAACATAGTATGTCAGCTGCTTCTATTCCACTGTAATACTGTACTCTGCAGTACAGGTAGACACAAAAACACTGTAGAGACGAGACAAGACAAGACAGACAGACAGACAGACAGACAGACAGACAGACAGACAGACAGACAGAGACACGGGAAGCTGTGCACTGGCCACACGCTATATTATCGCCTGCCACAAGATGAGGGACAGTGCTTGACATGTAATGCCTAATATATTCCTTATATCAATTTGCATTATTATGTATTAATTTTCCTGGTTTCTATCAATCTATTCCTTTAATAATGTACACATTTTCCTCTGCTGCGTTATCATGTAATGTTAAGAGCGAGAGAGCGCGGGAGAGAGAGAGAGAGAAGACTAAGCTTCTGAATGAGCAAAGTGAAGCAAAGGAGGTCTGACGAGGCGGAAGGATGCCAGTTGGCACTCTTGTCCCTTCCCATTGGCCGACAGGAAGTCTGGGACGCTGGCAGGCAAGGGGGACCGATTTGACCTCAACAGCGGTGGGGGGGAGGGTCAAAAACCATAACAACCACTGTGACTCACCCGTTCAGCTCTGGTCATTACACGGGAGAATTCAATTCTGGAACTTTATTTAGGTTTCTTTATTGTCATTGCAAATTTATGTACAATGCAACGTGCTGTGCTGTGCAAACACATTTTTAAAAGACAATAGTATGCACAAATAAATACTCAAACATGCACAGTCATCCACATTAATCAATACATTAATTCATTAATAATGAATCAGAGCACAAAGTATTTTAAAACACGGAAGCAGTGTTGTGCCACGGTTGCACATAGTTCAGGACATACAGAGTTTTTGATTCTGTGTTGATTCACGTGATTGATTCTGTTCAGTTCATTGACGGCTCCTGGATGAAAACCTTTAGCTTGCGCTGTTCAGCACACCCATTCTACCTCTATAGAAGTAGACTGTAGCTCATCAAGGGGGCAGAGCACATATTAAAGATGTAAGCAAGCGACTGGAAAGCTAATACATTTTTGTCAAAATAAAGTGGTGCAGACCGCACACGCCAACAATATCCTAGCCTTCGCCGTGCACCACATGGCAAGGAGAGAGAAACACGTCACAACTTGTGAATTTACAGATCATTTATGTAAATTTCAGATAATAAATGGTACGTTAATACGTCATCAAATTAAAATGTTACGTTAATGTTAATAGGGGTCCCCCTCTCAGGCCCTCCCCTCTCCTCACTCAGCTCCTCCACACATTTTTCACAGATATGATGTGGTTCTGTTTTCAGCACATAAAATGCAGATTTTTTGAGAAACAGGAATTTTTAACATAGCCTCTCGGTCCTCCAATCACTCGGACGCTTGACGCATTTATCAAAGTTGGAGTGGGTGGAGTCAGGCTCAGCGCTGGGGAGCAGTTACACTTTAATTGTGGATGAGGGCATTTACACAACTACATCCTTCTCCAATCGCAATGGTACATTTAAATGGCACCTGCGTTCATTTGCACACCACCTATTGTCAAAGCACTGTAATACAGGCTCTGATCAACGACTGCCATGAAGCCATAGAGACGTTTACACCACCACCACAACAACAACAACAGAAGAATAACGAATGGCCTAATGAGTTGGTACCGATCCTGACAGTCCTATCAGTTCAGATGTCTGAGCAAATTGAGGAAAACGGCTGCAACCAGCGTTACAAATAAAATAAAATAAAACGAAAAACAAACTGTTATTTTGATTGTTAAAGCCTGGCTCACCGCTGAGTCACTTTAGCAGTGAGTGCAATGAACGGTGACCGCAATGCTATCATTACCATGACTTGAGTACGCACAGAATTCTTTTTTTTTTTTTCCCCGCAACCGGCAAGATGACTATACTTGGTTCTTCCTCTCTCTTCCCAGCATGCGTCAGGAGTCTTCTTCGCCAACCCACTCACACTGACTCACTGGCATCAGATGTTGAGGTGGATAAATCCCTTTCTGTTCAAGCTGTCACTCTGAGCGGTGTTCCAGTTGGGGGAGAAGCACACTAAAACAGCTCCAGCTATGCACAGACTGGCAGGTACAGCAATTATAGTCCTCCACAAGCTGTAATTTCCTACCATCAAACTGCAGGAAATGGCAAGAAATTGTTAACACTTCCGCCCAAAGGAACTCATAGACTTAGACTTAGACATAGATTTGTAATGAATGCATGCATACTGTATGTGGCTCGCTATAACTGGAGGTGAAGTTTATAAAGTGTTAGAACTTCATCGTTGGTTAATTCTTGTCTTGACTGAAGAAAAGTCTGCTTCAAGCACAACAAGAGGCAGTGCTCTTCTAGAAGTACCACTACACTGCACCGGGGGTGTTTTCGTGTTTGTGTGAAAGGAGGACACTTCGATTCCCCCTCCCACCCCCCACTGGTTCACTGCTCGTGCCCACGAGGGGGCCCCACAGGAAAGGGGGAGGGGGGAGGAGAGGAGAGGGGGAAGGAGGTGGGGGGGTAATGCTCGGGGAAAAAAAGCTCCACAATTCCAACGGGGACGGCAAGTAAATAATTTATCCCAGGGCTTGTTTATCCCAGGGCTGTTAAAGCTTACAGTGTTGCTAGGAGATGGCGTGCGTCTAGAGTACCCACCACCCCTGATGCAAGGACTGGACCAGAACCAAATGGGATTATGGGTGGGGGAGGTGTGGGGTGGGGGGGGTGGGGGCTTCATTGCGTGAAGAACAGTCAGTTCGCTGTGTGAAAGGCACAGCTCAGTAACCACAAGGGACAGAGACAAGCTTTGTCCTTCAGGAGAGACGCTCACAATGGGACCCTGGCTTTGCTCATCCCGCAGTCTGAGAGTCTGTCCCGCCACGTTACGCTAACAAGCATGAGATGCGCACGGTCGGCGCAAAAACCAGCGGTAGGCACTGCGATGTTAGATGTGTTGTTGTCTGCTTGGCACTCGGCGACAGAATGAGGATGTGAGAAACAATTTTCAGTGCTGCAGATGTGATGTCCAGGTTGCTAGAGGCACTATTGTATTTCACTCAGCTAGACAGACTAATATGTTCGCAAGATTTGATCACTGCACTGCAAGGCTGTCTCTATGACCAAGAAAAGACAACATTCTAGATGCAGCACGATATTTCAATAACCAAGTCGACCTTTTCGACTCATAACAGTATTGATATTAAATCGATACATACCTGGATCTACTAGATGATAGAAGACACCATTACATAGAAGAGACTTAAAGCACTAATGAAATTGCATCGTTGAGCCAAATCATAAAAAAAGAAATATTTAGGACAATAAAAATGACAATTCTGACTCATAACAGTGACTCAGAGGAAGGGTCACAAGGGAGATTATTATGAAACCATAAATGGGGGCATCATACGTGACTTGACAGATGTTCACTGCTCAGCATTTCACGTCTGCCAGAGCAACAATGCAGAGCTAGCCTGGAGCAACTAGACCCACAATGAAAAGGGTCTGGACACGCTACATTGGAAAGTGTTCCCAGTCCTAGACTTCAACTGGTTAATTTTGACTACTGGACAGCCTTTAACCAAACCGTATCACTTCATCCACGCCTATCCCAGCCTTGGTAATATGCGAACAAATTGGGAGGCGGCGCTCAAATATGAATATTTTTCCAGCATCGTTGAGTTCACTTTTAAGTTAATAGAATATTAGCACTTTATTGGTACTTACTATAGGCTTCGCGCAATTATTTCTGGGAAATGAATGACGACAAACACCGATGGTGGTGCCATGCAAGGTGCCAACTAGCCACCGGCAGCTAGGTAGGCTTAGGTGTCTTGCTCAGGGACCCTTAGTCAGCGGGGTTCGAACCAACCGACTTCTCGATCACCCGCTTTCCCTGCTCTACCCACGGTGCCACTCGTTGCTCTGCACACAGCCCTAATTAGTCCCCCAGCGCAGCCATTGGTTCAGGCTCCTCGTGAGCACCACGCGGTGATGACCAGGATTTATTTGCTTTCCGCGATAATCGTTTAGCCCTTGAGCCGCCATTACTTTTGGCCGTGACTGGTGGGGCAGGCTGGAGCGGCCTCCCCGGCACCATCTGTGCGTTGCCAGGACCAACCACACCAGACGCCCGCACAGCAACTTGACAACTCAGCGCACGGCGCCCCCTTCTGGCGTAGCGTATGTAGCGTGTCCGGCAGACCGGCCAACAACAAAACAGGGATTAATTGATGTTTAAACAAGCATGTGGATATTTAGCCATATTCAAATGGCCGTTTTATTCCGTAGTCTTTGTGTGTGTGTGTGCGTGCGTGTGTGCGCACGCAAGAGTGCGTGCGTGTGCGTGTGTGTGTGTGTGCGTGTGTTAACACAGGTTAAGTAGAGAAGCAAATGCTGAAGAGCGATATATCTGATTGGCTTAGATTATAGACACAATTACTGTGTTAGAAGTCTATTATTGTTTCACTGTGGGTCAGAATGCCACACCTTTGGCTCAGTAAACATAATTAGCTCTCGGCTGCTAATGGAGGACCAGGAAACCAGGAAAGGATGTGCAGCCTAAATGCCTGTTGTCTGTTAAGACAAAGCTGCTGTAACGCCAACAATCGCATCAATGTGCACTCATATATCAATACGCTACCAGCCCCTGGAACACCTCTGAACGCCACCTGAAGAATGATTGTTTGGTTGTGCAGGTATGGCAAGACGTACGGAGAGCATGTGTCTGTATGTGCACTACACATGTACATACTTTCACTTAAGTTTGTGTGAACATAAGTTTACTTGATGTCAATTTGGCAGTAGAAATAGACAACTAATTGAAAAATATCCAGATATTATCAGAGAAATGCGTAGTGGGGATAAATTCCCCTTCAGTTTAATGATGGCAATGCTATTGTAGAGTTATGATAATATGGCGATACACAGTGTGACAACATAAATGTGTGTACCATATATAATCAGAGGACGGTCATTTTATGCACGATCAGGGTGAATTTATGGTTGAATTTCCAACCGAAAAGCAATACATTGATTTACAGTAAAATGCCATATACCAACATGGGTTTTGGACACATTGCTTACATTTGCAGATTGTGGTGCTACTTCATGGTAACTAACATAATATATTATTAATAATAATAGTAATAATAATAATAATAATAGTAATAATAATAACAGTAATATTAGTAAATAAAACAGTATAGCTCTTCTCAAAGCAGCTTTGCAGAAAGAGCACAAAGGTTAAACTAAGTATAATAATTAAAAAATGTAATAAATACATATATTATATAATATAATAAAAGTGTTAAATGCAAGGTAGTCAGAATGGATTGAATGGGAGGAGTTAAACAGGTGAAGGCCAGCTGGAAGAGATTGTACACTTGTCTTGTACACTGTGTGTGAGTGTCTGAACCCTAGGAAAAACAATGTTGCTTGCAGCAGCAGCGCTTTAGTACATGGAAGAACACGGGTCAGCCCAGCAGGACTGTGGAGCCATTTTAGCGGAGCCCATTTACCATCGCAGTGGGTGTGCACAGCCTCTTTATCTCTTTAGTGGTGCCGAGAGAGAAGCTGCTGTGTTTACTGCCGTGGACCTTCCTTAAACCTAACTATTCAAGCAGAACGCACGCCAATTGCGTTATATGGTAGTGCTGCAAATAGCCACAAAGTATACGAGAGCTATCACCAGACAAGTGTTTACATTGCATCACTGTGCCACACGACCTAGCAGCCAAAATAGGAATCTAAACGAAGGCCCCAAATCAAGAGTCCGTGTTCAAAGCCACGTAAACGCATGCTTTCCATGTTTTATTGCCTACGATTCAAATCACTCGCATGCCCATGGACAGGATTGTGATTCTTGTGTGTGTTTTCGAGAGCGAGAGAGGAGACCAGAGCGCATCTCCTGGTAGAAACCTGGAGATGGACCTGGTAGGTCCTCCTCCTATAGAAATCTCCGGATTAGTCAAAGCAGTCCGCTTCTGATTCAATTCAATTCAAATGTATTTATAAAGCGTTTTCAAACAACAGAAGTGGTCACAGAGTGCTGTACAGTAAAATCAATAAATAGACAGCTCATACTATAAAAACATAAAATGCATTAACAAACACAGAGCCCAAATAAAACAGTAAGTAAAACAGTAAAAACAAACAATGCAATCACAAATGTCAAGGTCTGTTGTGAAAGGCCAATGAGAATAGGTGGGTTTTTAAAAGAGATTTAAAAACAACCAGAGAAGGGGCCTGTCTAATAGGCAGAGGTAAGACATTCCACAGTTTTGGAGCTGCTACAGAGAAAGCACGATCCCCTTTAAGCTTGCGCTTTGTCCTGGGCACGCTGGTCAGCTGACCTGAGAGAACGAGTGGGTGCATACAAGTGCATTCTGATAGGCTGTCAACGCTCACGCAGCGTGTCTCCTCTCCATTGGCACGGGCTGATTCTGTCCAAGAAGAAGGTGGACACTATGGTGCTGACACACCTGGTCCAAGAGGAAGGTGGACACTATGGTGCAGAGAACACCTGGTCCAAGAGGAAGATGGACACTATGGTGCTGACACACCTGGTCCAAGAAGAAAGTGGACACTATGGTGCTGACACACCTGGTCCAAGAAGAAAGTGGACACTATGGTGCTGACACACCTGGTCCAAGAGGAAGATGGACGAGGTCGCTAGCACATCTCTGAGAAAGGCCAGTTTATCTGCTCTAATCATCCCTCCACTGTACCTTGATAAATATAAACTTCAGAGGTGCATTTGTAAAGATTGTATCAGTAAACAAACTTCTGTGAATGAACCATTATCAATCAATCAATAACAATCAATAAAAATAAAATGATAAAAACAAATGCTTCGAGGTGATCGTTTTTGTGTCTCCACAAACCAAAGGGTATATGTTCTAAAGAAAACAATTGTCAGCATTTCTGTTCAGTGCCGCGATTGTAGAACGAAACGTGCTTTTGTGTACGAGCGCATGCAGACTTCCTGTGTGGAAAATACAATAAAAAAGTGGGGGGAAATGCCAATCCCACCTTAAAAACAACCAACGATCTTGGAAAACCGGATAAAAATGCCTTCTACCCTGAACTTTCTGTTTGGTTTTTATTCAGACAAGAGAAATGCTTCCGGGAGAGCTCCGCATTCGCCAGAGCAGCGGCATTAAGAATCAGACATTTTCTCCTGAGCCTCCTGAGATTTACTATCAAACACCAATTAGGTATTTGGACGGATGTGGGGCTGGTGAGTGGAAAAGGTCAGCTGACTCACAAGCTAGCACTGGAGCAACCCCTCAAATGCACACACAGATCACGGTGCACATAAATATGGACGTATGCATCTCTCTGATGGGTCGTAGATCTGTGAGGCCGGCCCCGGGTGATTAATGACTAACAAGTGTGACCAAGGAAGCAATTTACAGAATTCCCAAGAGCGGCGGCCATCTTGTATGCTGCGTGTGCTCAGTGGACACATCAACGACAACAGTACAGATAAAAACCAGCAGGGAAGACGCAGGTAATGCCAGCCAGATTAAAGGTGCACTATACAATATTATAAACATCATCATAGCAGCAAACAATGATGTTCTATGTAAAGATATAGTGGATTAAATAAATCTGAAAAACAGAATAATTGAGTCCTTACCCCAAGTGAAGGAGTTCAAGACACTCGGGGTCTTTTTTGGTCTTGTTCGTGAGGGGACTATGGAGCGGGAGATTGGCCGGAGAATCGGAGCAGCGGGAGCGGTATTGCAATCGCTTTACCTCAATTTTCGTTCCTACCCTCACCTATGGTCATGAAGGATGGGTCATGACTGAAAGAACTAGATCACGGGTACAAGCGGCCGAAATTGATTTTCTCATGTGGGTGGCTGGCGTCTCCCTTAGAGATAGGGTGAGAAGCCGGGCTATCCGTGAGGAACTCTGAGCAGAGCTGCTGCTCTTTTGCGTCGAAAGGAGCCAGTTGAGGTGGTTCGGGCATCTGGTAAGGATGCCCCCTGGGCGCCTCCCTTGGGAGGTGTCCCAGGCACGTCCAGCTGGGAGGAGGCCTCGGGGAAGACCCAGGACTAGGTGGAGAGATTATATCTCCACACTGGCCTGGGAACGTCTCGGGATCCCCCAGTCAGAGCTGGATAATGTGGCTCGGGAAAGGGAAGTTTGGGGTTCCCTGCTGGAGCCTCTGCCCCCGCGATCCGGATAAGCGGATGAAGATGGATGGATGGATAAAGCTAGCTTGTCTGCAAACCTGTTAATAAGCCTTTCTACCCTTGTTAGCTTCATGCTAGCTTTCGTACACTCCACAAGGTTTCTATGGAAACATGCAAATCAACCCGATCACCAGCACCCAGTGTGTGCGTGCGTATGTGTGTGTGCGTGCTGTGTGTCCAAACGGCGGTTGTATAGGCCCTGAACATTCGTTGTTGACGTCCTATTTCAACTCCCAGTTGGGAATCAATGAGCCAGCCTCACTATAGCAACACAGCTCCAGATATAATCCCTTTACTGCGTTACTGAGTACAGATTTATCTTATCACTACCGTGGGTAAATATTCCAGTGTGTCATGTGACACCTTTACATGTTGGACCTTGGCTGCAAGATAAAACAATGCCGATGATTGATGCTTCAGGTGTGTGTACTCTGTCTTTTAGTATTTATGTATCCAGTTCTGTAATATTTTATATTATGTTGTTGCTATGTATTAACTGTATCTGGGATTGGATCAACCCAAAACAGATGTCCTCACGAGAAGGCAATGAACAAAGTATCCATCTATCTGTATTGATTTTTGACCGCTCGGCTGTGCAGCTTTTATTTTTATCACATCACGGCATTTACATACTCCGGTGGACGCTGTAAATATTCATAGGAGGCTTGTTGTGAAAAATGTGCTCACACAGTACCAGATTATCTGTTGTTTATAAAAGAAAACAATTATTTTATAAACAATTTAATAATAATCTAATCTGGTACTGTGCCTTTTTTGTATGTATGTGTGTTAATGTATGTGTGTGTGTGTGTGTGCGTGCGTGTGCGTAGTTATGTGGTGAAGAGCACATTCCAACTGGTGTTCCGGTAAAGGTCACACCGGCATCACCGGCACAGAAGGACCACTGTTTCCCTACCTGCCTTCGCATATCACCATGGCGATCAAAGCGCTCAGGTATCCCTCCACCAACACACAGGTCTATTCTTTGCCTGTCATGCCTTGAAGGCGTTGCCAGGGACATTACAGGAGAGAAAGAACACGTATTAATTCAGAGGGATTCGCAATGGAGCTGGACAGAAGTCCTTAATGGCAAAAAATATGGCAGCTGGAAGAAATTAGCCAATCAATGGCAAAATCTTAGCCCATAAGACAACGGACCTTACGCCAGAAGCGAGATAGCCACGCCCATGGGCGGGTCTGTCGGACAGCTGACCCACATGGCTCTGAGCTGACCATAACACTAGAGACGACCAGCATTGTGTCGTTAACAATAACGGGAGAAAGTCGTAAAATGGCAGGATATAGCTACCTGATGGTTTCTTTATTTAATTCTAGTACCCTACTATTAAATGTAAAAATGAATAAAACCGTTAACTGTCTGCAGACGGTACATTCCCACGGCACATGCAGTGATTGTTGTTTATCCGCCAGTGTGGCGCTAAGCAACCTATTTAGGCCTTCTGAATAGTCAGATTACCTGTCAACCATACTCTGGCGAAAGGTCCATTTGTGTGGTTGCACTGATGCAAGCCAACAGTTGTGTATGCGTACTAGACACACATATAACCTGTTGGGAAAATAAATGTGTCACAAACGTTTTAGTGATTGTACACATGCGGTTTTTGTGTCTCGTGACTATTGAAAGTGCAGTTATGGCTCTCTCTCCATTCATACGGTCTTTCTCCCCATTCATTGAGATATGATGCAGTCTTCCTAATAACTGCCTGATGGCCAGACTTACTACATTTCGGCCGATACAATTGTTGATTTTCAGTCTGTTCAGTTCAGACAGATACCGATCCAGGTAATACATTTAAAAAAAACTAACAGCCATTAAATTGACAACACGATTGGTTTTCCATATTGGCCATTAGAAAAGAAAATCGGACTACCACCGATCTCTCGTAGTTTGAGTAGAAATCGTCCAATTCCGATCTCCTGCCGATCGATCGGTGCATCCCTAATAGAGTTATAGCTTGATAACTCATGAGATCTGTTTTGGGTTCTTCACAGCCCAGACACAGCAATACAACATAATACGGGCGTTACCACATTCATCAGCTGAGGGTCTGTGGCTCTGCGCAGCTCCTACAGGGGCCTGTCGGGGGATGGAACATCAACGGGGGTTCATCAACGGTGGTTCATCACTGCATCACCTTCGATTTCTGCCCCACAAGCCGCAATGAGAGAGCTCGCTCCAGAGAGGAGGAGGGGGGGGGGGGGGGGGAACAAATAT